>CAWUFW010019626.1:0-179806 GCA_963921515.1 Calotriton arnoldi
GGGGCACCGATCGGTCCATTGCGGTACAACGCGTACAGGGGTACAACGCGTACCCGCACACATTGAATGCAATGGCCCGGCCGGGGCACCGATCGGTCCATTGCGGTACAACGCGTACAGGGGTACAACGCGTACCCGCACACATTGAATGTAATGGGCCGGCCGGAGGCACCGATCGGTCCATTGCAGTACAACGCGTACAGGGGTACAACGTGTACCCGCACACATTGAATGCAATGGGCCGGCCGGAGGCACCGATCGGTCCATTGCAGTACAACGCGTACAGGGGTACAACTCGTACCCGCACACATTGAATGCAATGGGCCGGCCGGAGGCACCGATCGGTCCATTGCAGTTCAACGCGTACAGGGGTACAACGCGTACAGGGGTACAACGCGTACCCGCACACATTGAATGCAATGGGCCGGCCGGAGGCACCGATCGGTCCATTGCAGTACAACGCATCACTGTACATGTGACTGGCATATGTCAGCATGCCTGTCTCAGATGGACATATGCCAGCCACAGATAGCTCCCAGGGAGTGAGGGGCACACCTACATCACGACAGCCTGTCCAAACTTTATCATAAGGCATGTAAGGCTGCATTTCCTATTGTGTGTATGTTGGTGTACATGTTGTCCTGTGGGTGTCACCTGTGGGCAGCCACCCCCAGGCTGTGCACGTGTTCATGGGGACAGGATCCTGGGTGTTACGTGTGCATGACCACTGTGATGTGCAACTGTTCATATCTGTGCATGTGCCATGGTCACATTTCACGGTGGTGTATGTGTATGTCATGTCACATACCCCGTGAGTCCCATGTGGGACGGTATGTTTGAGCCAGGGTGTCCCAGTGGCACAATAGTGATGGTCCTCCACAGTCTTTGTGCATGTAGTGTTTACAATGTATCTGATTACATGTGCACAATGGGAGACAGTCTCCACATCCAGGTTGTGTGTGCATGGACTTTGATGTTGTGCGTGTGTGTGTCACAGACGTCCATGTCTGTCCTGCCGTGGCAAGTGGGGCCACTACCTGTGGGGGTCATGGTTGTTTTGCTGTGGTGTATACATGATACTCCATGTAATGCCAGTGTCCATGTGGCAATACAGGGTCCCTGGGAATGTACCTGTCGTTGAGCTGTGGTGCCTGGGGCACATCTGTCCTCACATGTCACTGTGGGGGGTTATTGTGACACGGCAGCAGGAGATGGGAACTGTGACACGGCCTCATGATATCCAATGGGCCAACCTGGGACTAATTGATGCCACCTGTTGGACCGTGCTGACAGATGTTGGCCATGTATGTACCATACATGTCCTTCCGGTACTGCACACTTCATGTAGTTGTGCCTCATAATGATGTATGTTGGGATCTTGAGTGTGTTCAATGCCGCATATGTGGGGTGACTGACAATCTTGCTTACTTCTCCTCTGCACTGCAGGGCTCCTGCTGTCCATCGGCCATTCCCAGACCTGGCAACGATGATGGAACGGGACAGCATCCGACGGTACCGCTTCACCAGGCAGCTGATTGAGGATTTGGCAGTGCAGTTGTCCCCACATTTGCAGCCTGGCCGGCCGTATCCTACAGCGCTGACCCCCAAGGTGAAGGTGATGGCAGCCCTACACTTCTTTGCCACCGGTACCTTCCAACATACTGTGGCGACTGCTGGTGGGATGTCACAGACCATGTTGAGCCGTGTGCTCCGTGATGTTTTGGCGGCAATGTTGCTATTCCTGAACCGGTACATCTATTTCCCTAGACTGTGACGACTCACTGACGTGAAGAGTGACTTTTATGCCCTGGGGAGGATGCCGCATGTCATTGGCTCCATTGATGGGACACATGTGGCTTTGGTACCACCACAGGCCCAGGAGCAGGCCTACAGGAACCGCAAGCACTACCACTCGGTCAATGCACTGGTGGTGTGTCTTGCAGACATGACCATCACACACGTGTGTGCCCGTTTCCCTGGTTCAGCACACAATGCCTTTGTGATGAGGAGTAGTCGCATCCCCAGGATGATGGCACAGATGCAGAACCAGCATGCCTGGCTTGTCGGTGTGTACTGACTTTGTGCCATTGTGTGTGATCTGATCTGTAGTATTCCGCCCACTTTTCCAAGTCAGCTAATGTGCACTTGTCTGTCCGTAGGTGACTCGGGATACCCCAACATGCCGTGGTTGCTGACACCCCTCAGGAACCCTGTGACACCAGCCCAGATGTGCTACAATGAGGCACATGGTCGGACCAGGAGAGTGATTGAGCGGACATTTGGTCTCCTGAAGAGCCGCTTCCGCTGCCTGGACAAGACCGGAGGGTCCCTCCCATATGCCCCTGCGAAAGTGTGCAAGATTATCATCGTCTGCTGCATGCTCCACAACCTGGCAGTGCGGAAGGAGTTGCCTCTCATCCAGGATGACAATGACCAACATCCGCCACCTGTGGAGGATCCTGGCCTGGACCACGATGCCAGTGACGATGATGATGATGATGATGATGGTGATGTCCGCACACAGCTCATCACCAACTTCTTTAGCTGAATGCGAGTATCCTGAGGTGTCATGTCAATGATGTGAGTTGGCATGATGTGTGGGTGGTGCTCTGGTGCTGTTGGAGTGTTTCCATGGGCTACTTGACTGGATGTGTGTTGCGATGTGTGCTAACAGGTGGGCTGTACTCCCCAACAGTGTTGACATGCTAACTTGGTTCTGGGTGGGTATCTTGTAACATGTATTGTGCATGAGTTTTGCTGTTCTGTCCTGTACTCCATTGCTTTTGACTGTGTGTCATTTCTGTCCTTCACAGGGTACTTTCAGATTCGTTTGGTCAACTGTGTCCAACGACGACGTGATTGCACATCCAGGGTGGTAGCTGTTGTGTCCCTACAGGTGATGTGCGCCACACCCATGGACTTCCTTCCGTCTAGAGTTGTTGACTGTGTGCCCGCTGCCAGGTGGGATTACCTTGCATCTGTAGTGGTTACGACATGTTGCAACTGTGTAATAAACCTGTGCTTCACTTTGTGATGTGCGTTGTCTGTGGTCACACATTTGAGTGCCATTTGCTTACTGCACCTGTGGGCTACTTGACTACAACTGGGAATGGGTGTGGTGTCTGTGCATTGCACCGTCTTCCCTGGCAACATCAGTGTAGGCAATGAGTCAGATGGCCTAGGTGTGTATGTGTTGTGTAGCCCTGGTGGTGTGTCTCCCTCATATGTGTCACGTTGCCTTTACTCACATGCCTGTGTTGTCCTTGCTGTTGCAGTTCGCATACACAGTGTAATTTTGCAGTTCATCATCCCCATAACAGCACCCACGTTGGAATCACGACAGAGGCAAGTATGGTGTATTAGTGTGTTTATTGTGATACATTTGTGTTAATAGTGCATAGGATGGGTAGTGCTGTACATAAATCTTGCAATCCGAAGTTCCTAGGTGAATTGAAAGTCCTGGTAGACAGGATCCCCAGTATCGGGGCCACAGTTGTCTGACACATTGGTCCAACTTGTACTCCCCATGCAATGTGTGGGAGTAGTGTTGCCGTCAACAGGGTGAACAGTCTGTGCACAAAGGCGAACATCCAGAACAGGTTCAGGCTTCCTGGGAGTTGCGCTTGGCCATCGGCCTCTCACTTTTCCCTCCTCGGACGACCCCTCTTCTTGGGGGGGCCCTCAAGTACAGGCTGCTGCGGTGCAGGGGACTCTCCGCCAGAGTCCTCCTCCCTCCCTGTGTCAGTTGCAGTTTGTTCGGCACCAGATGTTGTTGGCACACAGGGAGGTGTGGACTGGTTGCTGTTCATCTGGCGGAGGCATTGTAAAATGTCCCTGTGCACCGCCGTCATCTCATGCAGTGCATCCAACTTGGACTCCACGCGGGACATGTGTGAGTCCACGCGGGACATGTGTGACTCCACGTGGGACATGTGGGAGACCAAGCGGGCATGATGGGCAGCCTGCTGCTGTTTCATGTCTCTAAGGAGCCCCACTACCTGGCTGAGGTCTCCGGTGCTGGACTGGTACGCATCAGCTATGCGTACCAGTTGTGGGTCATCATGCACACCAGCAACGTCTGCAAGCAGCGACCTCTGTCTCCCACCCCTCCCACCACCCCTGCTGACATGTGCAGTGTGTGCAGTGGCACGCACAGATAACCCTGGTCCACCTTGGGGGTTGGTGGTGGTGGTGGTGTCCATGGCCCCAGGTTGGTCCAGGGTCCCTGTGCTGGTGTTGCTCCTTGTTCTGTCCATGTCGGCAGGGATGGTATTTGTGGTGACAGTCGTTGGAGGGGTGGGTGCAGGAGGTGCAGCTGGTGGTCCTGCTGGTGCTGCAGCTGGTGGTCCTGCTGGTGCTGCATGTTGACTTGCACCGGATGTGCCAGGTTGGTCTTCATCGTCCGAGGAGGACAGAGGCTGTACGACGCCAGTGAGCTCCGCATCCTCTTGAGCCTGGGACTGGGACTCCTCAGCATCTGCTGCTGTGTCCCCATCATCACCTGTTTTTGGGAGACACAAACAATGTATGTTATGTTTCTGCAGGCATCAATGGTTGACACACATGACAGTTGTGACTGTGCCTCTGGGTGCGGGCCTGTACATTGCATTGTCCCAAGTCATTACAGTCAGGGGTTGATATTGGTGTGGCACATTGTCCTGCATTATTTGGGCATTTCTATGTATTTTCTGGGGTGTGAACATGGTCTGCATTGGTTGTGTTTGGTTGACAGCCGGCCCTTCTTCACACTCACCCAGCCAGTCAGTTATCCCACCATGGAACGTGCTTGCGTTGCAGGGAGTGTAAGTTGTCTCTCAGGATGTCAGTCAGTGGTGTCCTGCTGTTTGTTGGTGCACAGTTGGCAGCAGGGCCTTGTGCTCCCCACAGCAGTAGCCAGTGTCAGCCATCTTGTGAGTCCTTCTCCACTCCCTGTGATGTGAGCATGGTTCAGGGTGGTGTTGATGGGACAGTTGTGGGGGTGAGCTATGTCTGTGACTACGACTCCCATCATGCTATTGCCTCCACCCCACTTCCCAGCATTCCCATACTTACTTGCTTTTGTGGGGAGTTCAGTGTGTGTGGGTGTGAGAGCAATGGCAAGATGGCTGACAGCGGTGTCCTGCTGTTGGTTGGTGTGCAGTACCCAGCATGCCCTTGTGCTCCCCACGACACAGCAACAGTGTCAGACATCTTTGATGGGCCTTTCCACTCTCTGTGGGATGTGCATGCGTGAGTGTGAGCTTGCTGGGCCATGTGGTGGGGGATGTAGAGCTGTGACTATGACTCCCATCATGCTATTGCCTCCACCCCCTTCCCAGCATGCCCATGCTTCCTTCCTTTTGACTCTGCTTCCCTGTGGGGTGGGCTGGCTGTGCTGACAGGATGGCTGGGAGTGTTGTCCTGGCAGTTGTTTGGCTACAAGTCCCAAGAGTGTCCCTGTGCTTCACACAACATAACCCAGGGTGGTGGTTCTTTGTGGGATCTTGAGTTAGGATGGGAGGCATTGCATTCTACCAGGTGGGTTCTGTGGAATTTGTGTTGAGGGGGGGTGTGAGGGGAGGTGCTTGTGACTATGGTCAGTGCTGCAAGTCCTCCTTCCGACCCAGCGAGCCAGATATCCCACCATGGAATGTGCTTGCATTGCAGGGAGTGTAAGTTGTCTCTCAGGATGTCAGTCAGTGGTGTCCTGCTGTTTGTTGGTGCACAGTTGGCAGCAGGGCCTTGTGCTCCCCACAGCAGTAGCCAGTGTCAGCCATCTTGTGAGTCCTTCTCCACTCCCTGTGATGTGAGCATGGTTCAGGGTGTTGTTGATGGGACAGTTGTGGGGGTGAGCTATGTCTGTGACTACGACTCCCATCATGCTATTGCCTCCACCCCACTTCCCAGCATTCCCATACTTACTTGCTTTTGTGGGGAGTTCAGTGTGTGTGGGTGTGAGAGCAATGGCAAGATGGCTGACAGTGGTGTCCTGCTGTTGGTTGGTGTGCAGTACCCAGCATGCCCTTGTGCTCCCCACGACACAGCAACAGTGTCAGACATCTTTGATGGGCCTTTCCACTCTCTGTGGGATGTGCATGCGTGAGTGTGAGCTTGCTGGGCCATGTGGTGGGGGATGTAGAGCTGTGACTACGACTCCCATCATGCTATTGCCTCCACCCCCTTCCCAGCATGCCCATGCTTCCTTCCTTTTGACTCTGCTTCCCTGTGGGGTGGGCTGGCTGTGCTGACAGGATGGCTGGGAGTGTTGTCCTGGCAGTTGTTTGGCTAAAAGTCCCAAGAGTGTCCCTGTGCTTCACACAACATAACCCAGGGTGGTGGTTCTTTGTGGGATCTTGTGTTAGGATGGGGGGCATTGCATTCTACCAGGTGGGTTCTGTGGAGTTTGTGTTGGGGTGTGTGTGAGGGGAGGTGCTTGTGACTATGGTCAGTGCTGCAAGTCCTCCTTCCCACCCAGCTAGCCAGATAACCCACCATGGAACGTGCTTGCATTGCATGGAGTGGAAGTTGTCTCTCAGGATGTCAGTCAGTGGTGTCCTGCTGTTTGTTGGTGCACAGTTGGCAGCAGGGCCTTGTGCTCCCCACAGCAGTAGCCAGTGTCAGCCATCTTGTGAGTCCTTCTCCACTTCCTGTGATGTGAGCATGGTTCAGGGTGGTGTTGATGGGACAGTTGTGGGGGTGACCAATAACAGTGACTACGACTCCCATCATGCTATTGCCTCCTCCCCCTTCCCAGCATGCCCATGCTTCCTTCCTTTTGACTCTGCTTCCCTGTGGGGTGGGCTGGCTGTGCTGACAGGATGGCTGGGAGTGTTGTCCTGGCAGTTGTTTGGCTAGAAGTCCCAAGAGTGTCCCTGTGCTTCACACAACATAACCCAGGGTGGTGGTTCTTTGTGGGATCTTGTGTTAGGATGGGGGGCATTGCATTCTACCAGGTGGGTTCTGTGGAGTTTGTGTTGGGGTGTGTGTGAGGGGAGGTGCTTGTGACTATGGTCAGTGCTGCAAGTCCTCCTTCCCACCCAGCTAGCCAGATCTCCCACCATGGTACGTGCTTGCATTGCAGGGAGTGTAAGTTGTCTCTCAGGATGTCAGTCAGTGGTGTCCTGCTGTTTGTTGGTGCACAGTTGGCAGCAGGGCCTTGTGCTCCCCACAGCAGTAGCCAGTGTCAGCCATCTTGTGAGTCCTTCTCCACTCCCTGTGATGTGAGCATGGTTCAGGGTGGTGTTGATGGGACAGTTGTGGGGGGCAATATGTGTGACTGCGACTCCCATGATGCTATTGGCTACACTGACTTGGCCAGCATACACAGAATTCCTTCCTTTGAGTGGTCTTCACTGTGTGTTGGTGTTGTTGTGGTGGCTACATGTCAGGATGTGTTTGTTAGTTCTATTTGTGCCACTGCCTAGCTGTAGTTGTAGTTGTGTTTGTACATGTGTTGGCACAGTTGGATGTGACTTTTTTGATGGCATGTGTTGTGTTTCTCTGACTGACATACACATTTTGGGATGATTCTGTTCTGGTTGCTGTGTAATTGCTATGAGTGCATGGTTTGACTCTCCCTTGACAGTGATGTGTGTGTTTTGTGGCAGTATATTGTGTACATTTGTTGTGTACTCACCAGGCTCTGGGATGTCCTCTAGTCCATATACGCTCACTGGCGGAAGGATGGCCCGCACCTTCTCCTCCCAGGGCCTGAGGTATATTGGCTTGGCAGGAGGGCCACTGCCGGTGTATTGGCTGTTGATGTAGTCTTTCTTCAGCAGGTCCCGTACCCTCCTGTGCAAGTCATACCACCTGTTCTGGATGTCGCTCTTTGTGCGCCGACATGGTGATTGTGCGTTCACCCTGTTGATGATCCTCTCCCACATCTTGGTTTTCTGGGAGATGGGGGTCTGTTGGACCAGTGTGCCAAACAGCTGTGGCTCTACCCTGAGGATCTCGTCTACCATGACTTCCAATTCACTATCTAGGAACTTGGGATTCTTCTTGGGGGCATGGTGATGGGTGGTGATGGTGAGTGATGTGTGTGTTGGTGTGCAGGTGAGGGTGTGTGAGTGTGTGTTTTGCTGGGTGTATGTGAGGTAGGTATTTGTTGGTGTGCTGATGGTGTGTGGCTTGTGTGAGGGATGAGCTGTGGGTGTGTGGTTGCTTTCTCTTGGGTGCTGGCAGTGGAATGGCATTTGCAAAGGCTCATGGTTCTGATTTGTGTCCTTTATATAGGTGGAGTTGTGGGTGTGTCTTTGTTCTCTGTCCCCACCCCCCCCAGTATTTATTGGCTTGGTAATTGCTTGTTTGGCCTTTTTTGGGTGATTTTTCCTTTGTGCTGTTTGTGTATGTTGGAAACGTTCTTGTGACCGAGTCGGACCCTGCATTTGTCTCGTACGGTGTTCTCCGTTTCGTTCACGCTGTGTTTGTGCAGTTTTCTATGCTGCGTACGCGTCGGTCGCGGTGTTTTGTGTTGCTTCGGCTCGGTTTTGTATGCGTGTCGGTCGTACGGCTTGGCCTCCGTCCGACTCGCTCGTGGTTTTCGCGCCTTGCATCGTACTTTGCGGTTTGGAGTTCGCGTGTACGTTTCGGTCGGATTTGTTCCGGGTGCGTGTCGGTCAGTTGGATTCGCGTGTTTTTCCAGCCGGATTGCTGTTTTCCTTGCGGCTCGGTCGGTCGACTTGGTTTAGGTACGTGTCGGTCGGATTTTTCACGCCTTGCATCGTACTTGGCGTGTCGGGCGCCACGGGTACGTGTCGGTCGGTATTATTTCCGGATCCGAGTCGGTCGGTGCTTTTTCCAGCCCGAATCGGAATCGACCCCATAGTCTTCAAAGAACTGTTCTGCCCATATGGGCTTGGAGTTATTAGGTTCTCTGATAGAGTCCTCTTGTGATTCTCCAGATGAGGCCCGAGAAGAGTGTGGAGAACTAGAATAGGCGTCTTTGGTTGCCTGGTTTGTCTATCTTGCCAACTGGCAAGATTTTACTTTTGCTTTTTTAGCTCTCCTCGCAGGCTTGATGGTACTCTTGGTGACTATTCTCTCTTTGAGTTCAGAGTTTACCATTTGTTCTGTGTTTTGTTCACAGTGGTCAGCAGAATTAGGCATTAGATCAGGGTACCTTCCCTGACCTATAAGGCCCCCAGACTGTAAAGACAGTCGCCGCTCAGTGAGCCCTAGCTCCGTACTAATCACCCCTGAAGCCCTATGGAGCATCCTGTATATAGAGATACTTTTAGCTGGAGGGGCAACAGCTGAGGCAGTCTCTGTATTTTTCAACTAACCCATTTTAGCTGCCTGATCACTGTAACTGCTGTGTACCTGGCCAATATATTATTATTATTAAGAATTGGTGTGAAAATATAAACTAAATGCACCAGTGCTAGAGTTAGGAGAATGTGTTATGTGTCCCATGTGATTGATTTCTCCCCCTGCACCCACTTCTATCAATTATATCGCACTAACTTGCTGAGACACAAAAAATACCCAAAGTTCATCTACCAAAGTAAGTTAAAGTGTTACACTTGTCCTAAATTTGTTGATGAAGAAAGATTGGGTTAATTTACGACAACTGTTGCCTTCTCAGCAAGGTAAAAAATAACAGTGTTCCTGATGAATATGCAGACACTGATGGTCTTTGTGCCACAGAGACTGGACAGGTAGATAGAACATTTTCAGACTGATTCAGCAAAATCTTGTCTTCAATTGCCAAATATAAAGTGAGCACCTGATTCTCCTGCTCACTGACTGATTGTGATGTCAGTGCCTCTTTGTATGTTTTGCCTAACAGACAGATTTTGTCTGTCTGGATGCAAAAGCCTATTGTGGACTACACCAGAACCTTACAGTGGGCTTTGACCAAACCCATTGCTTACCATTGGCTGCAATTGTTGTCACTCTTATTTGATTACTTTTTTCAGTAAGTTTTCATTTTCCATCATGTGTTTGTCCCTTGCCTTCTGTCCCCCCCCCCCCCCCCGGAGCATAAACGTTTTACCTTTCTTTTTTGGATGACTTGCAGTCTTTCATTGTTCATATTTACACTTTCTTTTCTTTAAGTACTCTATTGGAGTGCATGTGGTTTTTTGCTTGCCTCCCCCAATACCCGCAACAGATGCATCCCCGTGTTGCTCCCTCATCTCACGCATTGATTTCCCAAATCCTTGCTTGCTTTTTTTTTACCAGCCCCACTACTTCCTCATCTCTCATCCCTCCCCACAAACTCAGCAATTGATTTCCTCATTCCTTGCTTGCTTTTTTGTTATCTTTTTTTGACCTCCTCCCACCGTCCCTACAGTGCATCATTTCCTCTCTTGTGCCCCACCCAATCTCTCTTGCTTCCCTCCACTGAAGTCCTTAAAATTGTAATTCTTTTGGAGGGTGTGGCAGCAAACTGCTGGTTTCGGCTGGGTCCGCATTACAAAAACAGCCAGTCAAATTTGATATATATTTTTTAATTAACAATCTCACATTGGTAAACACAAAATTGACTCTTGTGTCACTTCATAGGCGTGTGCATGCTTGGTGAGTTAGTATATTTGAAATAACCGTCTTTTGCGTAGTATACCCCAGATGTTTGCCTTGACTGTTTTTGCTGGCCCTAGAACCTAATACCAGTAGTAATGTGACTGTGGTCCCCCTATCAACATGATAAAATTTGCATACCCCTGATTGCCACATTTAACTTATGTATAAGTCCCTTGTGTATGTTACAAGGTATGCCTAGTATAGGAAGCTGGGTTTCTGTTGCAGTAACCCCACCACTTTTTGCCAGACCACTGATGCACTTTGACTTGATGTGCCCTGGGTCCCTGCCAATCAGGTTCCCAGGGCCTGTGTTATTTCCCCAAAACTTGTACCCCCAATTTGCACCTCTCTGGCCACATGTCAGTTCCTTGTAAAAGGTACCCTGGGGACCAAGGACACTGTGGCCAGGGAAGGCCTCTAAGGGCTGCAGCACGTGTGCCATGCCTACAACCCACTGCCCTGGCATAGGTCCACCACCCCTCTAGCTGGGTGCACTATACCAGTGGTGAGGGTACAGGTACATGAGCCCTGTACCCCTACAGTGTCTAAGCCAATTCTTAGACATTGTAAGTGTAGTAATGCCATTAAGAGTATACGGTGCTGGGAGTTTGTCATTACGAACTCCACAGCACCATAATGGCTTTACTGAAAACTGGGAAGTTTGGTAATAAACTTCTTAGCAAATTAAACCCACACCGATGCCAGTGTGGAATTTAATGAAAAATGCACTCAGAGGGCATCTCAGAGATGCCCCCTGAAACACGACCAGCCTCTGGTGGGTTCCCTGACTGGTACACACCAGCCTGCCACTACGAGACATGTTTCTGGACCCCTGGGGTGGGAGCCTCCGCTCCCTGAGCCCAGAAACAAAGCCTTTCCTGGGCGGAGGTGTTCACACCTCCCCCAGGCCAGGAAGAGCCATCTGTGGCAGGGGAGCTTCAAAGGCCTTGCACCCTTTGTAATGTGACCCGCACCCTCTCCTGCTATCAGGAGCAGGACCCCTTCCTGTTTCCCCTCCTTTTCGGCGGGAAGACAGGTGGGAAACATTAGCCAGCCCAGAAGGTGTGCCCACCTCTGCCAACCCCATCCTTCAGGTGGAGGAGGCGAGGTGAAGCCCACTCTTCAGTGCCCGCCATCTTCCAGATGGCAGGCACTCCCCAATCAGGGTTAGGGATTGTGCTCACTCCCCCACGTGGGGTGGGCACACCAAGGGTGTAGTCACCCTATGGTCAGTAGCCCATTGGCCAGTGACCTCGAGACCCCTAAAATGCCCCCTAAATACAGTATTTAGGGGGCAGCCCTTAACCAAGAACTCAGACAAGCAACGACCAAGAAGAAAAGAAGAAGGAGGACCGAACAGCCGTGCCGAAGCTAAGAAGAGGAAGACGTCCACTGACTTAGCCCCAGCCCTACCGGCCTGTCCCCACCTCGAACCTGCCGAAGCAAAACTCTGGTGTATCCCGCAGCCAGCAACCTCAAAAACCCCGAGGAGCTGCCCTGCCTTCCAAAGAAAAGACTTTGTCTCCTGTGAACACCAGATTTGTTCATCCACAGACTCCAGCTCCGACAAAATTCGCGAGTCTGCACCACTCTGCACCCGTCGCGCACGGCCAGAGTTCAAGTGGCCCAACACCACGAGGAGGTCTCCCTGGCGATCCTGACCTGAGATCCAGTGAACACTGACCTGCCTCAAGCCTCCAGCCGATGCCTGCAGCCTCAATCCAGAGGGTCCCCCCAACCGCGACCAGGAGCTGGGAAGAAGATCTGACCCTAAAAGACACCCCTGTACCCAATGCCCCATGGCCTTGGGTGGGCCAACTGATGGTGTCTAGCCAACCTCCAGCATCCCAACTTACCTCTCCAAGTGATGGTCACTCCCAGAAGACCTTCGGTCCCGAGCCTGCAGTGTGTTTGCAAACAGGAGAATCCCCATTGAAAGTAACAGGGGACCCAACGCCAAAATAGCACCCTGCACCCGGCCGCCCTAGTGCCACTGAGAGTGCACATTTAGTGCTAACTTGAACCCCCATTTGCCCTGAGCTAAAGTCCAGGAGCCTTGCTCCCACAACCTTGTGGCCTGCTCTTGAGCAGCCACCAACCGGAGGCCCCCTACACCACTGGATAACATTGGGCCTCTGCACTCTGCACCCGGCCGCCCTAGTGCCGCTGAGGGTGCTTTGAGAATGCATCCTCGACCCTGGGAGACCCCTGAGTCTAACCCCAGAAAACCAACTCCCACAACAAAGTACTTACCTGTTAACCGATAACTCTATTTCCTCCCTTAGGATAACATTGACTGTTTTATATGAAAAGTTTCCAAGTGTGGAGTTGGAAAATTTATAAAAGTCTATACAACTGTGTACAAATAACCAAAACGCATTTACCTACCTGTTTACAGGAAATATCCCAGTGCAGTATCCAAGTATACTACACTGTGTAAGAAAAGTAATCTGCAAAGTAATATACAAAACCTGCTATTGAAAAGTCATTATAAAGTATATGTACAATATTTTAAGGTTTTGCATTTCCAGTAATTCTACTGTAACCCAACCAATGTAGATATACAACTACAATTCAAACTGTATTGTTACTGCAAAGTATAAATCACTTACCTGTGCCAGGCTTGCTTGGTTCTAAGAAATAAATATAACTAAATAATATTTTTATACAAAGCAAATTGGTCTAAGTTCAATCTTTGAGTGTGTGCAATCATTGGCTGATTGAGTGTGTACAACAAATGGTTAAGGCTACCCTCTGATAAAGCCTTACTGCTCGCCCACACTACCACAGATAGAGAGTAAGGTGCTATCTACTTTTACCTCTGCCTACCTTTGGGGTTCCACTGGACACTATACCTCATTTTGATATAGTATATACAGAGCCAGCTTCCTACACCTAGTGTCTGTAAGTTAAATGCCACAAGTGGATTGCAACATCCGTTGTGCCATCCACTATAGTGACAGTGTAAATATGACTGCAGGCCTACAATGTGTAGCCTGGCTGTGCAGTTTTACCACAGCAAATTTGACCTGTAAAAAAATCCCGTTTTGAAAGGCCCAAACTTTCCTTTCAAATACTAATAAGTCATCCCTCAGTAAGCCTGACAGCCCATAAGGCAGGGTGCATGACACTTAAATGCAATACATGTAAACGTTTAATGGTAAACTTGTCCTTACAGTGAGAAGGCCCTAAAAGCTATTTTCACTGCAGCAATGTTGGCTGTTCCATAGGAAAGAATTGGGAAGCAGTAGTAAATTCAATAATGTTATCTCCGACTAAGAACCAACTGCAAAAATCATTCTTAGGCTTTTTGAAATATGTATTACAAGCCCAATTCACTGGTGATTCATAATAAATATTTTGGAAAATGTTCTTTTAGAAAGTTACCTTTTCCTTGCCGAAAGCCTCTGGATTCCCATATTTATGAACTGTCATCTGGTTGCGGAATAGCCCCTTTGGTGAGGTGTGAACTTGTTCCCAGAGCTGACACAAAAGCATTGGATGCGGGGTGGTGTTCTGTTCTTATGGCAGGATGACCATCTAGTTTGTGCCCAGGTACATTACTAACTTCTCGAAGGCCTACCCTGTCACAGGCAAATGTTAGCAGACATCTGGCCAGGGGCCTTCTTTGTTCCCTCAGTAGGGAAGCACCAAGGCCAGTTGGAGAGAAGTTGCTCCCAGAACTGGATTAAAGTGACCACAGAGAAGGAGATGCTCATTACCCTGGCCGCACCTCTTGGTGGGCACACAGGCTCTGCATAAGAGGAGAAGCATTTCACATCTCGGATTAAGGCAGAGAGGGACACTGTGGGGCTACTTGCAAAAGGGGACACAGGAAGTCCTGCAAAGGTGGGTAGCGATACCCATGGGAATATTTACCATATTAGTTAGGGAGGAGCCAGGAGTCACTCCCACCCACGGTTTGGTGTCCGGCACAAATGTAGCATCCACCGTACCCTCCTCAGTACTATTTCTGGACCTGTGGAAGAACAGAAATGAACTGAACCTGCTGCCTGTGCCCTGAGAAGAGCATAGAAGGCTAGACCTGCACTTCTCTTGAACCCAGGATAAAGAAATGGGCTGCAGAGTTCATAAGGCTGACCTCCTGTTTAGTCTACGGGGACACAGCAAGCTAAAGTGGCCTTTTCTGAAACTACCCAGCAGCTCGGCTCCAATTAGACCTGCCCTGGAGCGTGCTGCTTGCCTCTGCTGAAGGTTTGAACACCAATGCTGTCCCAAAGGCCCTGGACCCTTGTATGGTGTCAAAGTGTACTCCTCCTAACGTTTCCTGAAACCTAGACTTAGAAACCTTTTGGCTCCAAAGATCTCCAGAGGACCTGAACCAACTTGCCAATCCAATCTAACAAGGGTGTATTGCTGCTTGGCCAAAGATTCAAGTTGCTCCTGCTAGGAGCTTTTCTGCAGCAACAAATGCCATTTGCCACGGCCTCACAAAGAAGGTAGCTGGCCTTGTGAAGCCCTCTTTGGCTACAGCCTGCAGCCTTCACCCGCTGGAAGAATCTGAGCTCTAAAAAGCAACTAAGTCTGAAGGTAGAAATCTTCACCGGGCAAATCCGGAAAAAGGATCCAGCCGGTAAGGGATCTCTGGGTGCCAAATTCTAATTTCTCCTGCTCATAGCTTTCCCATCAAAGTCAACGGCTTCACCAGGATCTCAACAAACAGCTATTCGATGATGTAGAGCCCTCTTTGGCCACACCTTCTGCCTTCTGCCTTGCCCTGCAGAGGATTTTTGACTTCCATTTCAGACACTAAGGCATAGAGTTACTAAGCCTTTGCACCACTCTTGCATCGCGCAAAGCAACGCAGGGCAACACAACGGCTTATTTGGAATTAACAAAGCCACGCAAGTCCCCTTTTACGTGGCCTGGCTTGCGCTGCGTTAGGTTACATTTCAACTTGGAAAGCATTCCATGGATGAAGCATGGCGTTCCCAAGCATCCACCCATGGATTTTCGTGCATGTCCAGATGTACAAATGCTTGTTAACCTAGGAATGAGTCAAAATGCTAAACCTTCCCCGGTGAGGTATAACAAGGAGAAATATCTTTATTTCTCCCCATTATTTCCAAGTGTGCTGCATTCTGCAGCACACATAGAAAGATGAAAAGCCTCTGCACAAAATAAATCCTGTCTGTAATGTAGGCACACTTGCACTGCTGTGCAAGGGTGCCTGCATTGGCACTAGGCTGCACAGAGTGTGCCAGAGCAAGGAGAGAGCAGAAATTCTCCATATCTTTGTAAATGTGGAGCATTTTTGCTCTCTCTCTTTCATGCAATGCAACTCAGCAACTTTTCTTGCTGCCCTGTTTGGAAGAATAGTACATCTGCCCCTAAGTCCAAAGTTAAAACTTCCAACCAAGTCAAACCTGGTTTCTGTATCCAATCCACACTCACTTGCAGTCAGCCTTAACGTACGCCTAGATACCGGTTAAACTCAACCAGATAATTGTGGTTGGTGCTTAACACTTTTTGGCACTATTTTCACATTTAAACTTTATATATTTTTAACTCTGGTTTCCCTTATTGGATTTTTGTCATTTAGGTGAAATTTTATTTATTGAACGTTATTCTATGTTTCTAAATTGGTTTGTGATTTTGCTTGTGTTGTGTTTTTACTTTATTACTGTTTTGGTCTTTCATAAATACTTTGCACACTGCCTCTAAGTTTAGCCTGTCTGCACTGTGCCATAGCTACCAGGAGGTTGAGCTCAGGTTTAGTAACTTTCACTCACATATGAGCAACTGGACCAAGAAAAAAACAAGAAAAAACAGGACCAAGAAAAACAGGCCACAACCCTAATCTCTTCCTGGGGAATCGGCAGATATCGGAGTAGACACCTCACTCACTTATCATGAAATGCTCCATCATCAGCACCTAACCACACGCTAGTTGGGCAGTATCCCCAGGGCAGACTAAACCAGGGAAAAAGTCCTTGGGAGTTCTAAGATAATTTTGAAACTGGAAAGTGCAGGGATCCAGAAAAGTGTTGTATAAAAATACCTCCTAGTACATCCCAGGATAAATCCTTTATTGGCTGGATGCTAGGGGTACACGATTATCATTGAGAATTATTGCTCAATTAAGCTTGATCAGAAAGAGTGTCAACATGTTTCGGCCCTCACAAGTCCACATGGATCTGGGGCCTTTTTCAGGGCTATAATTGTATCGCTGCCTGAACAAACTACACATTAATTCTGTGTGTGTGTAAGAGGCCTAAAACTCTCATCTGATATTATAATCTAACTGTAGCTCATACCCTAATTTACGGTTATTCTAATATCATGTGTATCTGGTGCCTGGTGCCGTCTTTTAGTCACACTTGCGTCAAGGTACTGGAACTGCCTGTAAACCAAATAGGTTGCTGCTCAGATCACCGCCAAATGTTATGCAGTAACTTTACTGCTCCACCCTGACAAGGGTTGTGGTTATTGCTTGAGATGGGTACTCACCCCCTCAACTAGTACGCCAATTTCTGACAGTGTACATGTGTCATCATGCATGTGCATGCATACAAAATGACATGGCTGCCAGCTGCAGTCACATCATCACACTCACACCCTGTTTTGTCTTTTATATTTTTTCAGAGGTTTCACAGAAAATAGCAATGACAAAGTCAATAGGTCCAAAAGGCAGGCCTATTGGCTTTGGCAATTCTAGTTGCATGTTGTATTTGTTTTTCTAAATGATGCTCACTAGAGATTATTTAAAAAATACCTTTTTATTTTGACTTCTTCGCCATAGTATCCTCTTATCACAGTGGACTATCTTACATCATGCATAACGTTACAACCTATGCTCAAACTTGCCTGGACACCGGCTAATCATTTTTGCACAATATTTCTCTATTTCTAAATTAGCCATGCAGACAATGTGTCCTCTTCATAACTTCTCCTATGTATCTCAACCTCACCACAATCAATGTGTGAGTATATCTTTTTGTGTGCACTTATGAACTGGCATGTCATCATAATTCAGTTTTTAAAAGCTCACTTCTTTTTCTATTCTCTAGGTGTTTGGGATGCAATTGATTTACCCTGTAAAGTTATCCGAATGATCTGTTTAGTAGCTCTGTGGGATCCATCCAAGTCACGCGGAAATTCTTCCAATTGTAATATTTATTAAATATATATCTGTTAATATAGCTAATTCACTTTTACTGTATTCTTATTATTTTCACATTTTATTTTCTTATGCTCTGAAGATATAGGTCCAGACAATGACCCTCAATTAATTGATGGGTTGATACCCTGTTGACTCTATGGGCAATATCTAACCAAGTCAGATATCTGATTGTCTAGTTCAGAGTCAAAATAAAGGTATCCGCACCACTCCCTTCCCTTTCTTCTCTTTCCTTCTGCACACTTATCTTGTGCTTTGATAACAATTCATAATGGAGTAAAAAATTATTTTTAAAATTCTTCAGCATGGGTTCATTTTTTGTCCTAGAAATATAAATAACATTGGTTGTGGGGTTACAAGTATAATTGGCTAGAGATATACCACAATGAACCTTTGTTGCTTTCGCATTGTACCTACGGCTAGTTCCTGAAAGTTAATAGGGTAGCTCCTCTTTTCTTTAAAACAATCTGTTTGTGCCAGCAGCTTCAGCACATTTACCACCAACTGTAATTGTTCAGCGTTTGGCAATGCAGATAAACAGCATTAGAAATATAAATATAACCTCCAATTGCATCTGTTTTAACTTCAGCTTTCTTAAAAAAAGTCCACTAGACGTTTGATTGCTAGAGGTCATTCGGTACTCAATTAATGAGGCTATTGATTGTGAGAGAAGAAAATTTAAAACACATTAAATATAAATTACTGTTTAGACGCGGATATCAGAATCTAGGTTTGGAAGTAGTTCCTTTGCATCTAAGACCATTTGGAAACTGTGTAGGGGACAACTCGAGGTCTAGAGGCTGCCCAGGAACAATAAGTGTCTATAGACTTTGGTTCTGGAAACCAAATCTGTGAAGAAGATCACCATCTGCATGAAGATCATCAAGGATATGTCAAAGTTATTGAAAACCTGCGCCTGCTGATGCATCACTGTTGGCCCTCGAATGGACCAAATTTGTGGGAACATTTACCTCCAATTGCTGAGTGTGAGAGGGGCACACCAATTTTATCTTTTCAACCAAGGCCTTTTGGTGTGCAAAATTATCTTGAGATAGTCTCCCTTAATCTAAAATATTCGAGCCATTATTGATGGTTTTTGAAATATCACTAGTGGGAGAAGCAGAATCCCATACCAATTGTTTCACCTGTCACCAGGGAATGACATCTAACCTAGAGTATGCCCTAAGCTTGCAGATTTCCCTCATTCAGAACAGTTTGACAGCATTCACCCATCACAATGATACAAGCCTGTATAGTTTATGACTTCTATTGGGTGCCAACACTGCAATACCAATCAATGCCCTTGTACAATTTGTCACCCTGATCAGTTTATGACTCCGTTGGTCCTTGAAACCTGTTACCTACACTGGCAGTTTTAAAAAGATTGATTGAATAAAAGAAGTAATTCTGGAACAGATTTCGACGTCGTGTATTGACTTCACAACGAGTGCACCTTCTATTTCCTTTTTAAATATAAATTACTGTTTAGACGCGGATATCAGAATCTAGGTTTGGAAGTAGTTCCTTTGCATCTAAGACCATTTGGAAACTGTGTAGGGGACAACTCGAGGTCTAGAGGCTGCCCAGGAACAATAAGTGTCTATAGACTTTGGTTCTGGAAACCAAATCTGTGAAGAAGATCACCATCTGCATGAAGATCATCAAGGATATGTCAAAGTTATTGAAAACCTGCGCCTGCTGATGCATCACTGTTGGCCCTCGAATGGACCAAATTTGTGGGAACATTTACCTCCAATTGCTGAGTGTGAGAGGGGCACACCAATTTTATCTTTTCAACCAAGGCCTTTTGGTGTGCAAAATTATCTTGAGATAGTCTCCCTTAATCTAAAATATTCGAGCCATTATTGATGGTTTTTGAAATATCACTAGTGGGAGAAGCAGAATCCCATACCAATTGTTTCACCTGTCACCAGGGAATGACATCTAACCTAGAGTATGCCCTAAGCTTGCAGATTTCCCTCATTCAGAACAGTTTGACAGCATTCACCCATCACAATGATACAAGCCTGTATAGTTTATGACTTCTATTGGGTGCCAACACTGCAATACCAATCAATGCCCTTGTACAATTTGTCACCCTGATCAGTTTATGACTCCGTTGGTCCTTGAAACCTGTTACCTACACTGGAATCAATCACACCGGTAAAATGGACACTCCGTAATAATTACCAATAGATTAAAATGTATATCTCTGGAATAACTCAGGTGATTACACAATGCTATATTTATGGACTATGAAAGAATGCATCAAAAACAATTGGTATTACGAAAAGTTCGCTGCAGGATGCACATACTGCTGGAAATTGCAAGATTTGCACAAAACCTGTTTTTAAGTATTTTATGATTAAAACTGATGTTGCACTTTAGAAAACAAAGGTGAGCTGGTGTACTCCGCATATAAGAGCGGGTCACCGATTGAATGCCATCTTGGTTAGCGGTCTAGTTGACCAGAAGCAGGAGGTTACCCTCACTACTTAAGGCCAATGAAAGTGCAAACGTGCAGCGGGCATGCCGCCGGTGCATGGAAGGCGTGCCATAGTCAAGCCCGTCTGCCCGGTCACACACAGCGCCAGCCATGCTGCCGGTTTGGAAGAAAACTCATCTGGGCTAATCTACCTCCGCTATATGAGGGAGCAACTCCTGGCATTCGGTGAGCACAGGGGCGGTGACACTAAACACACGGTGCCGGCAACTCCAAGAACAGTTTCTAAAGAAATAGGAGGGAATAACCTTAAATGTGGTTTATTAAATGTTAGATCCCTTGTGAAACATCACCTGGAGATCCACCTCCTACTGGAACTATATGACTTGGATGCAGTGTTTTTGTCCGAAACATGGACACGCCCAGATTCAGAAGTTGAACTGGGGCGGGCATGTCCACCAGGCTATAAGGCCTTCCATAAGCCTAGGCCTGGTGGAAGAGGAGGGGGAGTAGGAGTAATTTTTAAAGATAAATGGAACTTCGCCCCGATTGATATCGATGAAGTTGAGGCTATAGAACTTCTGGGGTTTTCACTAAAAGATCATAAAGGGCACTTGCTCACTGGGATTGTGTGTTATAGGCCCCCCGGCCCAGTTAGTACCCAACAACAAGTATTGATCGATATCTTTAATAATATGTCGCTCACACATGCCAGACTAATTATTCTTGGGGATTTTAACTTATGGTCAAACGGGGACCCAGGTCCAGTTCTTAAGGACCTCCTTCAATCCTGCGAGTACATAGGCCTGCAACAAATGGTGATGGAACCGACGCATCAGGGAGGACACATATTTAATCTAATATTTTAAGCTATAAATCTCACAGCAATGGAAAGTATTCTACCCATATGCTGGACTGACCACTATCTTATAAAATTTTCGGTATTAAACCCCAAAGCGACTAAACATACAGCCACTATGGAAAATAACCGCCATGGCAGAGAATGGAACAAACGTCTGAAAATAGCAAAAGAAAACCGTTTGTTCAAAGATAAGTGTCCATTTGACTTAAACAAATCGGTGGACGATAATTATTTAGAACTCTGCAAACAGATTAGAACCACCCTTGATCACATTGCCCCAATGAAAGAATTAAAAAACACACATAGACCGTCTGCTCCATGGTATAATGAGGAGCTAAAAAATCTTAACACTGGCTGTAAGCAGGCAGAAAGGAGGCGGAGTAAGCTCTACATGGATGAGGATGGAATAGCCCTGAAAGCAGCTTTGAACAACTACAAAATGGAGATCTCCAAAGCAAAAGCAGAGTACCATGCTAGCACTATTTTAAGGGTACCTAATAGTGCTAGAAGTATATTTAAAATAATGGCTGATCTTTCTAAACCCGATAGGATCACCGCCACACAAGACCTATGTGATAGTCTGTCACATGCTTTACTTGACTTCCAAGCCCTCATCCTGTGAGTAATCTTGACCTCTCAGGAGAACTACGATTTAGGCTAAAAACTAAAAAAGGAGCCCTTGGAGATCCACACAGACTGCAACAGAGCAGAGGAACACGGACACCTTTGGTAAGCACAAAAGCCCCCCTCCTCTGATATTGCTCTGAATGACACAGGACACATGTAATGAATATCCCAATATGTCATCTCTTTAGCTGCCATATAGAAAGAATGATCTTAGTTGTAGAACTCTGCAAATCCATCTAAGATGCTATCACAGTTTTTTGTTCATCTACTACCACATTTAAAATTGGAGTATGCTGATGTTCAGTGAAGAACATAGAAAAAGCTTACGCTTTCATGCTGCTTCAGTGAGCATTCCCCGGATGCAGGCCACATTTGCTCTGTTAGATACCACAAAGGAAATATTCAGCCTATTTTATGCACTTCTTCAGGTGACTGCAGTGTTCATTTGTGGATGCTATACTTTACCACGTTTCATTATATACATTTGTAGTTCAAGATTTGTTCATTTTCCTGCTTTCAAATGTTTAACCTGTATTACTATTGCTATTTTGCAGAAAGTACAGACTGAAAAAAATCAACATAAAAATCAAACCTGCAGTCTTTTTTCCTTGAGTCTCAAACTTTCCATATGCCTATTAAAATTAATCTACAGACATGACGTGCCCCATGCTATAAATAAGTATTATACGACTTCAGAAAGAGAATACTACCCAAACAATGTTAATAATGCCCACGTACTTCAGTCTGCTGTGTAATATTCAAACACTTGCTGTTACAGAAAATGGCTGCCAAATCGATTCCGTGAAGACAAGTCTTTTCAACACCACCACCAAAGAAACCAGCAGATACCATGTTAGAATGGTCCAACATCTAAACTCCACCCACCACATGGAGTTCTCAATTATTACTCCAGCGTACAAGCCTAAACTTTCACACAGCTTAGGGGTATATTCACAAGAACATGTGATAACTACTGCAAGAGTAGCGTAACGCAACTTTCAATATCGCAGCCTATCGCGGGAAAATAACCCTGTGTCAACGCGGAATTCACAACAAGGCGGTAGCATGCGATAGTCACCAGATAACGCGTCAAATGTCGGCGTGAAAATCAACGCCACGCTGAAAAAATGCGAAACGCGAGAAATCATGCGATGAGGCCAATCGCGGTACAAAAAGTAGCGAAAAGCAGCCACAGGCCTGCAAATCCCACGCGTCTGGCGGGAAATTGCACCATAAAAACCACAGAAACAACACACCAGAAACAAGCCAAAGCACGTAGCAACATGGATGCACCCTGACCCAGCGCAGAGGTCAACGCGAACCCCACAACCCCCACAGACCACCAGCAAGGAACAACGGGGTCGGGGAAGGCCAAGCAGAAAAGGGAGGGGAAGACGGGGTGCAGACCGCAGGAAAACCCGACCAGTGCCACGGAGTCACAGAACACTACCAGCAACTGATCCACAAGCAGACCACCTGGAATGCAGTTGGAGTGCCGAGGAGGCCAATCCAGGAGGCCAAGAGGCACCACCAGGACGTGACAACCTAAACCAGGCACAAACCTGCTGCCAACAGGAAGGCAGCAACGGCGACAGGATGTGGCAGTCCAGCGCACAGGAGGAGCTGGAGGAAACACAGGCCACAGTCATCAGTGTGGAGACGGGGCAAGGAGGTGGGAGTACGGACACAGCTCGACAGGACCTGACACAACAACAACAGGGTGAGGATCCAACAGGGACTGGGGGGACGGGGGTGATGGGCACAATGGCACACATGCACAACGAGGTGTAGCACACTGCACACCCACAATTACCCAGGGACATGTCCCCCATCCCTGTGGCACACTGCTGCACACACACATAGCAATCACAGCACATACCATGACAATGTGGCACAAAGTGCAACACCCACACTGCAGAACAGGGGACACAACTGGGTCCGCCCAGGCACAGAAACAGAACAATCACATTGGACAGAGCAGGGAACTGTGAGATGCATATCTACGGCTACAACCCCACATCAGCCATGTAGGCCAAATGTACACTGTCCCAACTCAGATAGCCACCACCGCCCAAACAGTCACAATGTACATTGTCACACAGTCTGCATGTCGACAAGAACAAGGCGCCAACACAATGCCAACATGCACCTCCCCTTCACAATGCAGAGGGACAAACAACACCTCCAGCAGGTCAGAACAGACAACCCATCAGTAATGCCGGAGACGAACACCACACCTTCGACACCAACGCCCTACAACAGCCCATGGACATCCCACACAACCCACCACCAGGACCAGGGCAGACAAGCTACTCAGAGGAGAACCCAGCCCCTGCAACAGACCACACAGCATGAAGCACCCGCAATCACGGCTGCCTCACAACACTTCACCGACCCACACATGGCACCCCAATGCCAGGTGTCAGAATGCCAAAAGGAGGTGGCCCAACAGGTGCGGGTGTTGCCGAACCCATGGAATGCGAACTAGAACACATACGTGGGTGTCCAATACCCTTCAGGGACCACCTACACCCCACAAAGGAGACCCACACTACCATAGAGACACATGCAGATGCACATACCCAGTACAGAACCACGCCCAGGGGGACTCACATATCAGTCACACATCCACGTTAACTCTGCGTACGACGGCACAGTCCACTCCCCTTACGAATTGAGTGGGTGATGACAAAGCTACATGTCCAGGTTCTAGCCCGCTGCCTGCGGTGACATGTCTGCGTCCGCTGTACACAGCACAATGTAATGTCGTAGGGCCCAGGGCCCCCATGCATACAACTAGACTACAGGGACACATGCACATATCATGTTGAACTGGCTACGGGCACGTGCGCCTGGCCCCTTTATTGGCAGGGCCACATGGACAGTGACGCCTGTGCTGGATGTGTGTGGGGTGAGTATAAGCCAGCCCGCACGGAGTGCTTGGTGCTGGCAACAACCTGAACAGTGGACACCAGTGTAATGGAAAGAGAAAACACCGGCATAACAGAGTCAACTGCAGAGCAACATGGAGGGATCCGGAGTAAGGACAGAGGTCACCCATATTCAGTCAGGAGGTTCCGTGAGTTGCAGTGGACTGAGGTAGGGGCACTAGAGAAGAGCGCACTCATGTGAAGAAATTGCTACGATTGTGTCCCTTTGGGTTAGTCCTGATTCAGATGCAGTGGGGTGTGTTACACCTGCATCAACTTCCTCATCAACGTCCCAGGTGTCCCACACTGCCTGAGGTGACAGTTGCGTCTGCAGTGCACAGCGCAATACCCAGTAATAGATCCGGGTGTGTAGCTTGACTACCACCACCAGTCTGCATTCCTGCCTTGGGGCTGTTGCCTCCTGCCCTCCCATTGTCTGTGCCTTCTCCCGTCCGCACACTTGACATATCTTCCTCATCATAGTCCCAGGTCTTCCCCACTGCATGAGGTGACATTGCTGCGCAACCTCACAACAGCACAAAACTCAATCAGTAATGGACAATGGCTTGCGGTGCACTGAGTCACTGGCACCTGGAGTGCTGAGCAGGGTATCAGGCCCATGATGGCATCCACAACAGGTCTGAGCAACTCCGTAGGTTGTCAGGACCACCGTTTTGACTCTGGCAGATGGCGGTTGGAGGTGGTCCTTGCGGTGGTGGCATGTGCCTCCTGCGGTGATGCGACGTCCAGGCCGGTCAAGACTCAATGCTTTGTGTGGGCCCTGGTGGCCCGCAGTTGAGGCCGGAGGATGCGGACAGCGCAGGGCCACAGACACATGGCGTTGATGACCCCAAGACCATCGCTACAGAGGCCATTCAATGTCTCAGAAGAAGGGGTCCCAGGCCTGAGCAGCACAGAGTTAGTGGCCCCGGATGCACTGCGGCTGGCACAGGCACCCAGCCACGGGACGGTGACTTGCGGTGCAGTCAGATGGGCCATGCGACCTGAGCGGGTCCCCATCAATGTCCGAGGTGTATGTTGCGGAGGGTTGCGGGGGACAGTGGAAGGTGTCCTCCAGGGCATGATGCGGTAGGTCTGATGTTATCTGGAAGCAGCAAATGGAGGAGTGGAAAGCGCAACCCTCGTTTTCACCAACAATTCGGTATCAGCTACAAGAGGATGAAAACTAGCCCCTATTCCATAGACTCAAATGCCACCAATGTACGACCAGTGAGTGTCCATGAATGTCGGGGAACACACTTAGTGGCACAGGTGCTGAGAGGGGATGCAGTCTGCGATGATGCCGGTACACAGATGTGAACTCCAACATTGCCAAATCAAGACTCTGTGACCTACTGGACCATAGTGTAGGCCGGAGGCAGCGGTCAGCATGGGCCCACAGACACATGTCGTGTGCTTGTGATGCATTCGTTTGCTTCACTGATAGCAAGGAGTTTAGTGATATCACCCCTGCAGTAGACATCTGGTCACTGCCATTCATGACTCAGGACACAGTTTCACACATGGGACCTACTGGTCCGACGAGTGGGCCGAAGGCGGCAGTAGAGTGCGTAAATGAGAAAGGAGTAAGGCGGGCCTGTGTTGTGGAGGCCGTGATGGTCTGAGGAGGCTGCCAAGGTTGCGGGCCTCAGGCTTGGAGCTTGCGCAGGCACGTGGTGGGCCCTCCTTGACACACGCCGGCGTCGGCAGGTGATCAGTGTGGCCTGGCTGCGCAGGGGCGGGCCTGATGGGTTCGTGGTCCAGCGTACCGGGGTCCGGCAGGCGCACAGCATCGCAGGCAACTCCACTCATGAGGACGGCATCAGCCTCGTGGCGGGGTGGGAGGCGCTGCCCTGGCAGAGATGTGGGTCTTTCCGGAAGAGGACCATGCCCAGGCCTACGTGCTTTTTATTCACACCCCTACGCTGGCATGGCGTACGCCGGGCCATCCCACTCCGGTGACGCTTGGGGGGGGCGTAACAGGCAACATTTCTGCGAGGTACCCCACTGGCTGGGGTGACATGGTGGCGTCCACTGTCCACTACACTCCATACACCAGCGGTGTATGTCACCATGGATATGGGTGTGTTCTGCATACTGCGGTGTGTCCAGCACATCTCTGCCACTCTTGGCATTGTGTACTTTCCCAATCATGGTTCTACTGCATCCTTCACACATACCTGGTTGCCACCTCTCCACACATTCGGCTATTATGTGGCTGAGGTTCCATGCCGTTGCTGGCTCATGTTCAGGGCTTGCCCATGTGAACATTGTAAGTTGTTCTGTCGTGTCTGGTGGGTGGCATGTTGTTGTGCCTGTTGTATGTGATTTTGTGACGTGTGCATTGCCAGAGTTGTGAGTTGCATGGTTGTGGAGTTGAGGTGTGTGGGGTTTTCATTTGGATATTGCCAAGGGGCTGTGCATTTCCCTTGTTGCCATCCTGGGAACGCTGGTTGATGATGGACTGTCGGAGGATGAAGGCATCATGCACACTGGCTGTGTATTTGAAGGCAACATTGTTGGGGGTTCCACGGTGTTCTGTTGTTGCCTGCACATTGATGTGAGATGTACAAAGAGAAAAAAGTATGGAGGGATCAATCGCTCATTTATTTTCGTCACAGGCACCGTAAATTACCCGGACGTTAACATTATTTGTAAATATAAATATAAATAATTTCACTAGCTACACATATCATTCAGCGGGACTCTGATACCTAAAATAAATACACACGAATTAAACATCAAATGAACAATACATAAGACATAGACAAATATACATTAGTCAAACATAAATCATTATCAAAACCACAATACATACACACAGTTCAATACAACATAAGAAAACCCTAATTATCACATATATTGATGTACACTCCTCAGTCCGAGTGATACATTCCGAGGTAATCCTCTGCGCACAAGAGGTATTACACCTCTCTCTCAATTATTAATGTGCGCCTATAATCAAAAAGCCAGATGAAAATTAATGTTGGGACTCCTCATATATCTGTCGACGCGGTCGCGTTTCAGCCCACAATTGCTTTCGGCTTCCTCAGGACAAGGGTACATAAATCTACAATAGTAATCAAAGTTTTAAATTACATAAATATACATATATTCTACCGATCTATTTCTATCCCTTATTTGCCCATACAGTGCTCAGTAAAAATAGTCTTACGACTAACACATGAGAATGTACTCTCCCATATGTGTTCTAGTGGTGAGGAATTAGTGTGTAAATTCCCAAACAATCCTCTAATAACACCCTTTCTCAGTGTATATTAAATACATATCACTGTGCCTGTGCTCACCCCCAAACAAACACCAATTAAACACCTGCTCTCAAGAAAATACCTGGAATCTATTCCAAGCTATCGAGATCGAAACAAATCCTTTTCCTCGGGGGACGTGTGCTTCCTGTTGCGGTGATTGTGTGTTGTGTCACCAGGGGGCACAGGTAGTACATGTGTGCTGTGTATTGCCCCCAACATGTGCGTGCATCCTGCTTGGGCGTATGGTCCTTGCTTGGTCTCCAGTGGATCCTGCGCATTGTGTTGTACGTATGGGGACTGGGGTACCAGGGTGATGGTGATGTCCAGAACAGGTGTGGGGGACTTGGATGTGGCTGGCTGTGAGACTCCTCCGACTCTGGTGGGTGTTGGTTGGGGGTACCAGGGGCCAACAGGTGCAGCCAAGCCAGCAGCTTTGTGTGGGGTGGGATGTTGGTTGTCCGCTGTGTTGGTGCCGTAGGCCTGTTAGGCGATGATGGTCAGGATGTGTAGGATGTTTGTCACTTTCAGCCTGTAGTGGATGGTGACATTGGCAGATGTTGGGTCTGTGCGGCTGGTACGCTTCCTGGGGGTCCGCTGTCTTTGTCTGTGCTGTGTCTTTGGTGGTCCGGCGGGGGGGTGTTCCGGGTGTGGGTTGGGGTCCTGGGGTGGTGGGTGTTGTGGCCCTCTTGGGTGTCCGGGCCGCATGATGAGTGGCTCCATGGCATCTGTTGCCCTTCGGATGTGGCCCTGGGCTGTGCTCCCTTTTGTGGTGCTGGCTGCCGTCCGACTTTACACCAGGTCAGAGCAGGTGTAGATTTCCTGGTGCTAACGCGCCTTATCGCCTGTTCTGTGTTCTTATCACCGATGTGGCTGGTCGTTGTGAATGTTGAGGTGTGATGTTGTCTTGGCTTTTGTCACGGGAACGCCTACTCTGCATCTCATTAGCGATATTTGCGGGGGTCCTCTGTGGCGATGTTTTTTGTGGCTGCTTTCGCGGGTAAACTGGTGCTGTGGGCTGTTAACTCTGGCTTGTGAATGGGGAGGTAAATTTATCACGACTTTGGTTGCGATAAAGTGCCGTTAATTCGGCGATAGCTCCTTGTGAATATGCCCCTTAGTGTAGTAGTCCTTCAGTCACATATCTCCAAATGTTTTGGCATGATTTCTTAAATTCTTAAAATAGAATTCAATATTCCAAACTTAAAAAGGGGCTTGTTACCTGCATCTCTTTGTAACAGATGAAATGTCCTTGATGACTCAGAATGTGGGTAGAATAAAATCTTTATAAAGAATTTGAAGCGTTTGGAATAGATGGATTTATTACACTGTGTAAAAACCCTTTAGCTTTTGGTAAAGAAAAACCTGCACATATTTATGTAACAATGGCATGAACAAGTCAACGTATTCGACACCTTGCCGATATTGTACTTCTCTGAATATCAATTAAAGCAACTTTGACAAAATTAAATAAAAATAGACTTCATTAATATATGAAATGGAAATAAAAGCAGGTTATTTTGCTTGTTAAAATAGAAAAGTTGCAGTTGTGACCTTTGGTAACACTACTGATTTGCTTTCAATTTTTGGGAAAATGAGTGTTGGTTCATATATGCATTTTCAGGTCTAGGCTATTGACTGTTAGCATTCAGTCACAGTCCTATTGTTTCCAATGCGTACTTAGAGTGTAGTTTGATATCAGCCCCTTGCTCATGATTGGAAATCATTGCTGTCCATCTCAGGTCTCTGCTTTTGATTCTGGCTTTCCTCTATAATGATGCATTTCTCCAGCCCACGAGCGTTTCAGCCTCAGGGCATTTTAACTGGCTGAGTTATTTTCTTCCACTTCTAACTGGAGGGGACTCCTTTTTAGGTTGAGCCTATAGCGGCAGCGCGCATGCGCTGCTCGCTTTGCGAGGCATGCAGTAATGGAGTATGGAGTGGAAGCTCCGCCCACTCTCTGTCCATGTTTTTAATTGGCTTGTGTCATTGTCTTTCGTAAATGCTGCCGTCTGATTGATTATGAGGCTTGTTAGTCCCTCCTTATTATGGCCATGTCGTCATTTGTACCCTCCCATAGCTACTGGCCCCTTTACTTTGAGTGTTACACAGTACGGTATGTGTTATTTAGACTGTGAGCACTACTTTGTCCATGCCTTCCCGCCCCCTTCTCCCCCCTCCTCCGCCCGTACTCCTGTTGTCCGTGCTTCTCCCCCCGTTGTCCGTGATGCAATGCAATAAGTCTCGTGTAAATGCGAGTCCTATTGCATTGCAAATGCTTATTAATCAATTGTAACATACATAAACTCTCAACGCGGCGCCCATTTTATGAGTGCCACGCTTTATCTTTTACTTGTTGTAGTAAGGGCTCATGTTTCTGAGCTCCTATGTCTCTGAAAATTTCTTTGCTTTTTGGTGTTTCCCTTCCCACGGTCATTTGTATTCCGATCTGTTCAGCAGATCCGTAGGAGAGGGGGGGGGGTCAAAAGGTGCACAGAGTAGCGGCGCTGAATACCGGCAGGAGCCCCAGAACAGCAGGTCGGCACTCTTAACTAGTACAGGAAGCATTTGATACGGGAGGGGGCACTCAGACGGGCGGAATAAAATGCTTGCCAATGTGCCTCTGTGTTGGGCTTTTCAAAAGCCATCCCTTTTTACATATTTCTGAAGAAAGGCTGCTGCAAGGGGTGCTGTCCCACTTAGGACAGAGTTTCGGCGAGTCTGGCTACGTCTGTCTGGTTGTCCGTCTGCATTTCTGCCTACTGTAGGAATTTGTCTCTCTCTAGTCTGACCTCTTAAGGAGAGTTTTCGGAGTGAGCATGATTCATCATTCAATGTAGCGAGTGTCAGCGAGGGGCCCCAGTGCCCACACAGAGAACTCGCCACTGAAGTGAGAGTAGTAGGTACAGTACACCCTGAACACACAGTTCTTATCTAAAGTGTTATGTTTAATGACTTTACAGCCTTTGTCTGTTTTTTTCAAGATTTACGATTTTAGCTCATGCAAATTTGTAATTGATATCTCTTTCTAACTACCACTGTCTGTGATGTATATTATGGGCCTTCGCCAACAATAATTTGAAACTTGATGGTGGAAACTTTAAGTTGTATTGTATTGTTATTTGTATCACACTTTACATACCCCTTGCGAGGCATAAAGCAGTATAGATGTTCTGAGTCAGCTTGTTTTTATCAAAAGGTGAACGAAGTAACTAGCTCATTTTACTTCTAACACACATGCATATTTGATTCCATTATGTGAATAATGTCTGGAAGTTGGAATGCTGAATTGGATCCTTGTAAATGCTACTGGTATCAGTTGTGCTATGTTATCACCTTTTATATAGCGCTTTGTATCAGTATTATGGCGCTGTTGCGCTTTCTTAATCTGGGCTCCTTTCATCCATAGTCTCAGAAGGCCATCAGTCGGTTGTATATGTTTGGTATTGTGCGCTTAGAAGACAAATGTAGCACATATAGTTTAGAGGAGATTTGTGACTGCTAATGTGAAAGTAAAATGCCTTGTATGTAGAGCCTCACGGGAATTCATGAGTGTGGCGAAGGGGTTTGCCCTTTTGCTGCTTACCACGCATGTGCATATGGCGAATGATATGTCACTGTGATCCAAGCGTCCCATGTCTGGATTTAATATTAGGCGTTGCATTTATGTATTTTAGTTCATGCACAGCGCGATGGTGACCCTATTCAAGGGTGCCAGTGCGCCTGACATAGCTGCGAAAACAGACAAATACACAGCAGAAGAAATGTCCAGCCAGGTGAAGAGTGGCAGTGCTAATTACAGCTACAGGGGTGCTTCTTGCTTTTTATTGTCATGTATTTTGGGTAGATTCAGTTTCTGTCGTCACATATTTATGAGAACACTGTGTTAAATGGAAGATGCTGAGATTAGCAAGTAGACGTGACTAGGAACTGTATCCTACCACTTTTTCTGTTATATAGATGAACTGCATTTTGTAATAATTTTTATATTCTCGGTACCTTCCTTTTTGATGTTTTAGCACACCTCTTATGTCTTACACAATGCTGGCTGTGCATTGTTCACATACTGGATGACAGCGGAACCTGCGCCTCGCTGATGGGTCTACAGAGCTCCGCTGTGCTATGGTGGGCTGTGTTGAGACACCCCACAGTTCATCAGACGCCCCCCTCTCTACACAACCTTCAGACAGCGCAGGTCACAGGGTGAGCACTGTGTGCTCGTGTCCACATGAGGCCACAGCAGTCCTTGTAAGTCTGCTGCCACTGTTGTGGCCCCTTGTTTTCTTTCTACGAATGAGAGAGATCGGTGTGGGCAGAAAGGGATCGCGCCATCCCAGGATGGCAAGACTCTGCCTTTATAAATCACAATTTGGAGGTTTAATTATACATTTTGGAATTAACAGAGACACAGTAATATAGCATGGCAGATAAAATCTAACCACCAAGAAAGACTAAAATTTGTTCTGTTTTCAACAGCAGTCTTCCTTTGTGGTACACATGTCACTCTAAATAAAATGTGTTGATGCCTTTTTACAACAACCCCGTATACAAGTGCAGGGCAAAGAAACTTTAAATGTCACGCATTTGATATGAAAGCACAAAATAATGCACTCTATAAACTCCAGGAAGGATATGCGACCGACAAAGTAAACCCTCACACATCAGGGGTTCACATTGTCATAAAGATAAATACGTACAGGAAAAAGGGGCGTAAAGATACAAATTAACAAAGAGAGGTTGGGACACAGTTGCATAAAACTGAGAGCAGGACTGCTTAGTGAACCAGATGAGGGACTGAAAAAGAACAGGGTCAGGATTAAAGAGTACAAGAGCGTTCCAAGTTATGTACTGCTACAATTTCGATTATTTAAACTTAACTAGTGTCCTTCTGTTGCAAGCGCTATAATTGAGGTACTATTTCTACTTTCTTTGTGAAGTATATGTTACTATGGCACTTTTTTTTTGTTTACCTCTGCTTGTGGATTGCAATGATGTGTTCGTGTTTTATTTACTTTGTGCCGGCTTGATAAAAGAAACATTTGCAGCCGAGTACATCCACTCCACTCCAATATAAAACACATGGGTAAAATACATTGGGGGATATTCTCAAGAACGTGTGATAATTATCGCAAAATTAGCTTAAGGCAACTTTGCACATCGCAGTCCATTGCGGGAAAATAACACTGTGTTAACGTAGTATTCTCAACACGGCGGTACCATGCGATAGTCTCACGCTAACGCGTCAAATGACCGTGATAAAATTACCGTGATGGCAAAAAAACGCGAAACACGAATGCGAAAAAAGTGGCGATGTGGCCAACCGCGATAAAAAAATCAGCGATAACCAGCGACAGGCCTGCAATTCCCACGCGTCATGCGGGGAAATGCACTATAAAAGCACCGAAAAACACAAACAAAATAATTAAAACTGCGCAGCACCATGGAGGAAGCCGGAGCAAGTACAGAGGACGACCAGAACCCCACAAGCCCCCAGGAGGACCAGCCTGGGACCTCAGGGTCACGGAAGGGCAAGGAGAAGAAGATGAGGAAGATGAGGTTCAGTCCGCAGGAAAACAGTATCATCATCACGGAGGTGATAGAACACCACCAACAACTGTTCATCACCTCCAACGTGTCATTGGCAAATAAAAATGCAATATGGCAGTCGTCCTGGACAAGGTGAATGCAGTCGGAGTGAGGAGGAGGACAACTGGAGAGGTCAAGAGGCGCTGGAATGATGCGAAGCGCAAAACCAAGAAGAAACTCGCTGACAACCATCAGGCAGCAATGCAGACTGGAGGTGGCAGTCCAGCGGAACACCAGGATTTGGATGAGATGGAGGAAATGGTGGCCACAGTCATCAGTGGGGAGACGGTGGCAGGAGTTGGGGATCCGGACACTGCTCTACATGACCTGACACAACAGCACCAGGGTGAGTACCGAACAGGGACTGGGGGACGGGGGGAGATGGGCACAAGGGCACACATGCACAATTAAGTAGAGCACACTGCACACCCACAATGACTCTGGATCATGTCCCTGATCCCCTTGGCACACTGCAGCACACATACAAACAGCAAGTAGGCCCCCGTCCACCATGGGCACAAAGGGGTCCCTCCCCACACAGCACCAATCTCACAACCAACCCATGCACATGTGTCAAAACCAGCAAAGCTGCGTGTCTGTGAGCCACACTGACAATGCAAGTGACACTGCATGACGAACAGCATGGCTGCAGTCCAATTATCATGACATGGTGCACGCCACAACACTGAGGTGGCTGAGTGTGGAGCACCTCCGTAAAGGAGCAGGTCACACTCTGACACATCCACGTGCACAAACAACCCCTGACGTCAACAACACATCTGCGGATAAACCATGCCCAAGAGTCCAAAATCCGAACCAGAGCCAAAATTAGCCAAGTCTGCAATATCTCAGCACTGTAAAAGCACAGAAGTCAAAGGCACACCGCCTCAAAGGGATAAGGGGCAGCAAAATCACAGCTGCAGGGGCGACTCTCCCACAATGCAGCACACACATAGCAATAACAGCACATCATCATTGACGACAATGTGGTACAAAGTGCAACACTCTCACTACAGAACAGAGGACACAACTGGTTCCGCTTGTGTGTAGAAACTGGCCAATCACATCTGGCATAGCAGGAAACTGTGAGATGACAATGTACGTGTACAACCTCACAACCGTGATGTAGTTCAAATGTCCACTGTCCCGCATCAAATAGTCAGCTCCTCCCAAACAGTCACAATGTACATTGTCATGCAGTCTGTATGTAAACTCGAACAATGCATCAACATACATGTCAACACAATGTTAAAATGCATCTCCCCTTCACATTGCAGAGGGACAATCAACACCTCCTGCAGAGCAGACCAGACAACTCATCAGTGATGATGAAGAGGACCTCCACACCTTCGACACCGATGCCCTACAACAGCTCATGGACAGCTACGCAACCCACCTCCAGGAGCAGGGCAGCCCAGCTGCATCGAGGAGACCCCACCCCTACACAGACCACACAGCAGGAAGCACCCACCACCACGGCTGGCTCCCAGCACCTCACCGAAGAACACATCGCATTCAAAGGCCATGTGTTAGACTGCCAGAAGGAGGTGGCTGAACAGGTGCGGGTGGGGTCTAACCTCATGGCAGCCAAACTAGATGGCATACGTGGGTGTCTAAGTCCCATCAGGGACCACTTACACTCCCTAACGGACACCCACAGTTCGCTCCATGATGTCCAACAATCCATGCCCGACATCGCTGGAGTCATGACTCTAAGAGAAGAACAACTGTCTAGTCAGAGTGGCCTCAGTGATGTCAGCCGAGAGTTTGCACAGATGCTGAGGATAATGGAGAACATGGAGCGGATGCATGTGGAAAGAATGGCTGCCACGGATGCACACCAGCGAAAAGTTGTTGGGATCTTCCATGCCCTGCAGATCCTCATCATCGCCTTGCTGCCACTAAGGCAGTTGCTGATGAATGCTGCTGGTACTTCTACACACACATCTCCGGCCCCTGATGTGTCAGTGGCACACAGTGCTGCAGACCAAACATCAGCACCCACATGTCAGACAGATGACATAGAGGACAAAGATGCGGGTGATGCCACCTTTGTAGTAAGAAGGAGCCAGTAGCATTCTTCTCCGCCATATGCCCTGTTTCAGCTTGGTTCTGCCCTCTGCATCATGCCCTGTAACAACACCTCCCACTGTCCCCCGAAACACTCTGCAACACACACCTTGGACCTCGACATGGACTGCCATATTTTGTTTGCTTACCAATGACACAGCAATCAGACTGCTGACTGTACTCTTCCTCTTCCGATGTACTTGTCAATCCCTAAATGACTCTGGCTGGCCCTCCACTGGGCTACAATGTAATGTGGGGTTTGCATGGCCATGTACTGCTCCAACTCCGACACTCCACCGAATGTGAATAAATCATTCAAATTCACACAGGTGTGTCATGTCCATAATCGATCAAGTATGAAAGTATGGATGAATGTAAGGACATTGATTGCCCAAAAAGGTACACCCTGGGAAATGAAAGCAATGCGCATGTATGACCGTGACACACATAGGAAGTGAGATGACTGGGAATGTGTGCACTAGCTGTGGCCTCATTGCTCTGAAACAACAATCGCGCAATTCCTCAACTTTGCCCCACGCAATGTTAGAAATAGGGCTGGGTATGAAATGTCAAAGTCGTTGGCAGGCCTAAAGTAGTGTCCCCCATCACATTTGACAGGAGAACATCTCTTCGCATACCTACTCACACTAGACTGGGTGGACACAGCCTGTAGTGATGGATCACATTGATCCACATGGCAAGAATATGGACACCATACTCACATTGCTGAAGACACGTAAGAGCACAGGTCTATCAGCAACTATTCCAACCACTATGTCTGGCTCACAGAGGTGGAGATGGCAATAGGGACTCACCCCTAAGTGAAATGCGTCAGTCAGTCCCTCCCTGTGTACGGACAATGCTCATTGAGGCACACGATTTGTCATTCTAATCAACACTCGTCACAGTTGAACACTAGTGAAGTTGCGTAGACTTTATTGCCATGTGCATGTCAGTACGGGCCAGACAAGTGCCACAACATGCAGACCAATGCATCAGACACTAACAGGCAGCATTCGGTCACTGTACAGTTCCATGTGACAGGCGTTGTGCATGCGCCCGGGATGTTCTGCCATTGCGTTGGTGGCTCTCGTAGAACCAGCACTCTTCTGACCTGCGGCAGTTATGTGGATGATATGCCACACCTCGGAGCAATGAGTCGTATGTGTGTGCAACATTTGGACATATGGGTTGTTGTGTACATAAGTGTCAAGGGCATTCCATGCAAGAGTACCTTGAGCAAGGACTTATGTGTGTGGGGTGTGGATACGTTGGTCTATCATTAGCGCTGTGCGTAGTGTGGGAGTCGCCATCATCTGCTATGGTATCTCTCTCAGGGGGTGCCTGCCGCATGCACGACCAAGGTCGGAGGTGCAGATGTCCTTCCGCCTTATGCATTGAGACAAAGGAGCTTTCATCCCTAATGTTAGTCTGACTACTGCTTGCATTCTGGAAATGTGATGTGGCTTTCGCGCTGCAATTGTGGCTAGGCCTTAGGCTTATGGTGCACCAATAGCGATACACACACAACAGTTGGCATGCATGAGCCAAGAGCCCGAGCGGCCTTGCGCTCCTTGTACAATCCCTTCGTGCTCGGCCGCCCTCCGGGTACATGCAACATTGCAACCTTGTCGATTGCGGGCCGTGTGGCGCAGACACTGCAACAGAGACACACGCATCAGTTGGTTTCCTGTCCAGCCCAGAAATGAACCACGCACAGAGCCCAGGCATAATTATTCACACCCCTACGCTGGCCTGGCGTATGCCGACCCAGCCCACTCGGCATACGTACAAAGGGGATGACGACGACGCTACGTGTCCCAGTTCTTCCCCACTGCCGGAGGTGACTTGGCTGCGTCCGCCTGGCATATCACGAGACTCAATCAGAAAGGGTCCATGACTTGCGTTGCACAGAGTTGGTGGCACCGGAAACACTGCGGCCGGCACGGGCCTACCGCCACGGGACGGTGACTTTCGGTGCACTGAGGTAGGGGCACCTTAGGTGCTGAGCGGGTGTGCAGCCTGCGATGATGCACCGTCCTGGCGGTCCGGACTGGTAAGGATTTGTGTGAGCCCTGCTGGACCGCAGTGTAGGCCTGAGCCAGTGGGCCTAACACCACGTGGCGTTGCCTCGCGGTTCACAGAGTTGGTGGCACCTATAGGGCTGAGCGGGTGTGCAGCCTGCGATGATGCTGTGTGCACTGATATGATCTCTGCCATTGCGAAATCAAGACCCAGAATCACGTGTGTGACCTGGTGGCCCGCAGGGCAAGTTCTACATAATTCGGAGGCTGCCAAGGTCGCGGGCCCCGGGCTTGGAGCTTGCACCGGCATGTGGTGGGCCCTCTTGGAGACACGCTGGTGGTGGAAGGTGAGTAGTGAGGCCTGGGTGCGCAGGGGCGGGCAAACACTGCTGGGCGGTGGGAGGGGCTGGGGTGCAGCAGCCTGTGTGTGCAGGGGCGGCCAAGCGATGATGGCGTGTGCAATGATATGGACTCTGCCATTCATAAATCTGGACTCTGTTTCAGATAAGGGACCTGGTGGACTGCAGTGTATACCGGCACGTGGTTGGAGACACACCGGTGGCAGCAGGTGAGCAGGGAGGCCTGGGTCCGCAGTGTCGGCACTCTCTCTCTCTCTCCCTCTCTTCCTTTCACTGTCTCTCTCTCTTCCTCTGTTACTCTCTCTCTCCTTCTCCCTCTCTTCCTTTCACTGTCTCTCTCTCTCTTCCTCTGTTACTCTCTCTTTCCTTCTCCCTCTCTTCCTTTCACTGTCTCTCTCTCTCTCTCTCCCTCTGTTTCTCTCTCTCTCTCCTTCTCCCTCTCTCCCCCTTTCTCTCTCTTTCTCTCTCTCCCTCTCTTTCCCTCTCTCTCTCTCTCCCTTTCTTTCTCTCTCTCTTTCTCTCTCTCTCTGTCCTTTGATGAGCGCATGACACACCTTCTTATCTTGAATTTTGTGTTGCAGGCTGTGTCTTACAGATTGTCCAGTGAAGACCCGCCATGACTCTTCCGAATAGTTGTTTTGAATTAAATTTGAATAAAATAATTTGTTTGGAAATTAAAAGATGAATGAATGATTCTCCTTTTTCTGACCACACATGAATGTTAATTGTTGTACTTGTGCGACATCAGGCGAATTGTTTTGTTCATGATTTCGTAAAGTTGATGTAAAATATCTTTGTCCGGGGTAGGGCTCGGGGGGAGGGGGCATCCTGGGGGGGGTGGCGGTGAGTGTTGTGGCCCTCTTGGGGCTCCGAGCTGCATGATCAGTAGCTCCATGGCATCTGTTGTTCTTCAGGTGTGGCTCTGGTCTGGGCTCCCTTTTGTGGTGCAGGTTGTCATCCGACTTAACACCAGGTAAGAGCAGGTGTTAAATCCCTGCTGCTAACGCGCCTTATCGCCTGTTTTGTGATCTTATCGCCGATCTGGCTGGTCGTAGAGAATATTGCGAAGTGGTGTTTTTGCGGTTTTTTGCACAGGAACGCCTACTCTGCATCTCATTAGCGTTAGTTGCCGGTGTCATCCGTGGCGATGTTTTTTGCAGCTGCTATCGCAGGAAAACTGGCGATATCGGCTGTTATCACCAGCTTGTGAATGGGGCGATAAATCTATCGCCACTTGGGCTGCGATAAAGTGCCGCTAACTCGGCGATAAGTCCTTGAGAATATGCCCCATTGTCATTTATAATGCCAATAACTCTAACTCTCACAAATGCGAGACCAATTTGCATTGCAAATGCTTGTTTTCTTTGCATTTCAACACTCCTACATTCCATGGAAGTTTAAGTATTTCCTTGGTCTCTCTCTATTTTTTGTACCAGATATCGCAGTTCCATTGTGTCTTTTCACTACCCTGCCCACCCCAGCCATTAATCCTCTATTCTCCCTGCCTTACCTCCTCGCTCTCAGGTGGCATCCGTCTTACGTGGCCCCGTTTCAAATTGTTTTTATTACCAAGGGTTCAGCAACTTCAAAGTGCTACCGGGCTTCTCGCTTCCTTTCTTTGCGCTCCTGCACACTTTGAAAACCAGCACTGTGAAAGCCAAAAACTCAGCCTTTTAATTCCTAGACATATTGGTGTTGCCAAAGGTTGTGTCAATATATTTTTCTGTGACGTGCTGGTGCAAACCACTTTGCTTCTAATGGGTTTTCCACCCATGCATTGTTCTTGAGATTGTATAGGCACAATCCGTGTTTGTCAGTGACTACAAAATGCAGTTTTCCATAATTCGACTTCTCTCAACCTATGTTTACAAATTTGAATGTGGACTCTGACAGGTAGCCGCGGCTTCTCTGCGAGCCTGGTGACTCTACGGCAAGCACGGATGCCGTATTTCTGTATCAATGTCATCCTCTTATGAGAAATGATGGCGACCTTCTGTTTCTCAAACTTTCGTTTCTATAATCTGACAATTATGTACGCATTTTCACATATACTCCTCATTTCCATACAGTTCTGCATACAAAACAGAGCCATTGCATAAATGTATAATACTGATTTACCATAAGGTAGAGTTGTACTAATTATAATGAGCTAATTCAAATAACAACAATGGAGCTATGTAATAATTCGATTTTAGTGATATCAATATTCCCATTACTCCAGTGCAATCCATTACATTAATTTAGATTTAGCACACATTTGACCGCTAATCAGTTAGCAGTGCTAATAGCTATAACAAGGCCTGTGTTCTTAAACTATTCTGCTTCACTTATGTTACAGACAACTGTAAAATGTGTGTTGCCTCTGCATTTTCGATGCGTTTTTATATAAATACTCCACTCACTGATGAAAAAAATATAAGCATGTGGCTCGTGAATATGTATTTACTATCCAAATGTAATATTGTCCATTCACCTGAAGGGAGACAAATATTATATAATTAAAGGCTTTTAAATCCTGTTTCACGAAGGATAGAGAGTTTTGTTACTAAGACTTCCAAAACACAACAACGCCCACATGATTATAGAAACATAAAATAAGCACAAGAACAGACCTAAGAATCAATCTCTGTACAGCATGCCCATCAACACAGGACCACATTTGGGCCTGAATCCCATCACCTCCTGGTTTTCACGGCTAGAAGATCATCCACTCTTTTTGGCTCTTCTGACTCCGACAGCAGGGTGGGAGGGGAGCTAAAAGGGAGCAAAGTACTCTATTGCACAGATAGCACAGCGCTCTTGTGGCCCTGGGTGTAGGTTATGGAACCGACTTTCTCTTTTCTGATTGGCAGTTGCGGATTTGCAGTCCAGTCCAACAGGGACACTGGGAAAAGGCTGGAAAGATCTTATAATTTTCGGGATACAGGGAGATCGGTTGTTGATCCCATATTGTTAGATAGGTTAATGAAAAGAGACTGCCCACTTTCTGAAGGAAAGTTCTATTTTAATTTCCGTATATTTCATAGCACTGTTGCACCAATCATGCCAGTTTTCTGATATAGCTTACTTGCCTCTTTTAAAACATTGAGAGGTCTGGTCTAATGCTGCTGAAGGCAATCATTCAGCCTGTTCCATGTTCAAGAAGACAGATATCTCTGTTACTTGGACACAGTTTCCATCCTCCTTTGTCTCCTCGCCTTCTTCAAAGGGAACAACAGTGATTAAGTAGAGTAGAGAGCCGCACCTGCGGCTCTAGTAGTCAGGGGGATGCTTTCCCTCCTTTCAGAAAAATATCATCACAAACTGAGCAGTAAACATGCAGATGGGTCATTCTGCCTGGGCGAGGAGTGACATTCCAGCAGAGAATCTCAATCAGGCTTGTCTCTCATTGAACATGCTAAAAACCGAAGATGTGGCCCCTCACACCCAGAGACAGTGCTTAATTTGTGCCGGTGCTTTCCGGTGCTTAGCACCGGCACTTATTTCTCAGGGCCGGGTCAACACGCTAGTTGAATCCACATGCAATATGAATAGTAATTTTATTGGCTGCGCGCCAGTGCTTACTTTGTAAAATATTAAGTCCAGGTGCTCAACTTTTTGAAGGAGGCCACACCCACTTCCTCAACTGGCTCCACCCACTTCCTCCACTGGCTCCCCCCACCTATTTCCCTGAATCCAAAGTGGTCTTGGCTAACAATTAAAGACTGGCAGAGGAAGCAGTTGCACAAACACTCCCAGTTGGCAGCTCACCACTTCCAAAACCACTCCCCCACACTCAGTTAAGCACACCGGTGGATGCGAGCCTGCTCTGCAGGAAGGTGAAACTCCAGTGACGACTGCTGTGTAGTCTATGTAGCAGCATTATGGTACGGCTAGGTTGGTGAGCTGTCCTGAATAGCGGCCAATTGGACCCATAGTGTGTGCTACCTTTAGCCAGTACAAGGCTTTGAAGAACTAGCATAACACAAAGTAGGGCTTCTAGTTTTACTTTATAACATTGCAAGAATGTGTGCTGATGACAGAAAACAGGACTACTTGAATGTGCCACTCAAGGCAAAATAAATCTTTTTTTTTTTTACTTAAAAGCCAGCAGCAGTGGAGGAATAACTGCATCCCTGGGCCCACTCTATAAAACGTTATCTAACATAATGAGCCATTTCTATGCTTTGCAGACAAATATAACACTGAACACTGGGACACAGCTGATGGCAGAAAAACAAGAAAACCAAGTCTACCTGAATGTGCCACTCGACGCAAAATTGCCTCGAGTGGCACGTTCAGGTGATCTTGCTTTTCTGCCATTAGCTGTGTGCCAGTGTTCAGTGTTATATCTGTCTACAAAGCAGTCAAATGACTTAGTATGCTAAATAACGTTTTATAGTGTGTGGGGCTCACAGCTGCAGTTCTTACGCCACTGCTACCAGCTTTTATCTTTAAAAAAAGATTTATTTTGCCGCAAAAGTTAAAAGCCAGCAGCAGTGGAGGCAAATATAACACTGAACACTGGCACACAGCTGATTAGAGAAAAACAAGATTACCTGAACGTGCCACTCAAGGCAATTTTTTACCTCCAGTACCCAGGGCTCGCGCCAACACCGACGCACACCAAGAAGACAGGACCTATAGCGACGAGAACCGCGCTTCAGAGCAGAGTCAAGAGCACTCGCCCAACATCAAGCACCAGCATGGAAAAGGTAAGCTGTTCTCTCGGGTGCTGCTCCTGCAACTCAGGGGTAGAGCTATTGGTTAAAATGGGAGTGTCTCCTCCATTGCATCGTAGAGTGCGTGCTTGGCAGCCTGAGGCTTAGTGAGCAGAGCGGCTCCTCTAGATCAGCGACAAGGTGCTTGGTTAAGAGCCTAAGGGTTATTGAGAGGCCCTGCTCATCTCGGTAGTTGTAGAGTGCTTGGTTAGAAGTCCAGGGGTCCCTTTTAGAATACTTGGTTAGAAGTCCATCGGTCCCTTTTAGAGTGCTTGGTTAGAAGTCCAGGGGTCCCTTTTAGAGTGCTTGGTTAGAAGTCCAGGGGTCACCTTTAAAGTGCTTGGTTAGAAGTCCAGCCCTACTGCATTTTTATTATTATTTCTTTTTACGAATAAAATACTTCCTTCCTGTAGGGACTTTGAAAGAGCTATGGGGGGAGCATCCAGAGCAGGGATCAGGCAGGAGAGACACAGCACAGACATGGCAGGCATATTACAAGCAGAGTGGGCCAGGACAGGCACGACTGGTAAAGCACGGTCAAAGCAGGTACAGCACAAACGCCTGCAGAGAGCAGGCCGGACAGTTGTAGCGTAAGTGGGGCAGACAGTGTGAGCAGGCACAGTGCAGGCATAGGGCAGATAGAGGGGGCAGGTAGGGCACACGGAGGCAACGTGCAGCTAGGAGAGGAACAGAGCAGACAGGGCATATGCCCAGAGCATTCAGGGCAGGTGCAGCGCTGCCCCCAGAGGCACAGTCCAGACAGAGCAGGCACAACGTTGACAGGACAAATACAGTGCAGGCAGAACGATATAACACTGAACACTGGCACACAACTGATGGCAGAAAAGCAAGATCACCTGAACGTGCCACTCGAGGCAATTTTGCGTCGAGTGGCACATTCAGGTAGACTTGGTTTTCTTGTTTTTCTGCCATCAGCTGTGTGCCAGTGTTCAGTGTTATATTTGTCTGCAAAGCATAGAAATGGCTCATTATGTTAGATAACTTTTTATAGAGTGGGCCCAGGGATGCAGTTATTCCTCCACTGCTGCTGGCTTTTAAGTAAAAAAAAAAAAGATGTATTTTGCCTTGAGTGGCACATTCAACTAGTCCTGTTTTCTGTCATCAGCACACATTCTTGCAATGTTATAAAGTAAAACTAGAAGCCCTACTTTGTGTTATGCTAGTTCTTCAAAGCCTTGTACTGGCTAAAGGTAGCACACACTATGGGTCCAATTGGCCGCTATTCAGGACAGCTCACCAACCTAGCCATACCATAATGCTGCTACATAGACTACACAGCAGTCATCACTGGAGTTTCACCTTCCTGCAGAGCAGGCTCACATCCACCGGTGTGCTTAACTGAGTGTGGGGGAGTGGTTTTGGAAGTGGTGAGCTGCCAACTGGGAATGTTTGTGCAACTGAGTGTTTGGCAGTGCTGGATTGACTGAATAAAGGTGTAGCAACATATCAGGTGGTCTTTCCTTTGACTAGATCACAGATCCCACTCTTTGGATCTATTATTCCAGGATACACTAAGCCTTGAGAGTTTAGACCACATTTTCTAATGCTGCAGAGGTACAGTTGAAGCGTTCCATTATCTAGAGTGTCTTCATAGGATTCTCAGGAAAAAAGTTACAACTGTTCGGGCTCTCATGTGAATATGCATTTCTGCATTGTTATTCTTTACATTCACAGTATTTAATGTTTACCTTCTTTCGTTTTGTATATTGTGTTCTAAAAGTTATTTTATATGCCTCTTGATGTGTGCACATTGTTTAGTCTCCTAACAACATTAAATACATGAGATAAAAAAGATGTTCTTATTTCTGAACTGAGTACCATAGCTAATAACGAAAAGAATGCTGGTTTATATTATTACAACATCCTTCATTGCAAAGACGGGAACATCGAGGCCAAGTGTAGGGCATAAAAGGGGCTCCAACCCAACCTTCAGATCATAGAGGAAAAAGGAAGCATAGAAACATCTGAGACCCTTCAGGTACAGAGTGGTCTGACAGGTTAAGATGTTTGCAGCTAGCCGGGGTTGTCAGAATGGTGGAAACGCATCAAGAGCTTGGTTGTGCTGTGGGAAATTGTAAGGTTGATATTCAGTGATTCTACTATTAGATGTAAGTAACACATATTTAAACATAATGCAAGAAATAGATTGCTTTTTACCTACACTTTGTCCCTCATTATCAGTGGCCCGGTAAGTGGGCCGGATTTTCAATGGAGTTACAATATCAAGGCACTTTTAACCTCGGGGTTAGGGAAAATCAAGCCCATTACATTTTGGACCCAGAGGAACCACTAAGAAATAGGAAACTACGGGGCAGTTGGTATTTCTGGTTCCCGTCCTACCAGTAATTCCTCATTTCCCTTCGTATTTCCACATTGAGATTTCAACTGTTTTCAGCAAAAAGATTCTCCAGGAGAAAGTAAAGAAATCCGCGGTGTTCCTGCGGTTCTCTTAATTTCAATGAGGCCTCAGGAATAGAATGTCGTGCATAGTATTGAACAGAACGTTCATGCTAAGGATAGAAGCCAACCCTTACAGACCCTATTTCTTGACACATCCGGTTGGCATTAAAAGCAACGTTCCAAAAGTATTGCGAAAAAAAATTCATTTTGGGAACAAAGAAGCAAAGGAAACATTATGAAATATATTTACTTTTGAGTTTACATAATCTTGGACATGTATACTCCTAATCATCAATTATGTGTCTCAGCTGCAAATTAAACCGGACTATCCCGGCCTCCAAATTTTAGGAAAAAATAATTTGCTGTGGGTAGTTATGTCTTACTCCAGGTTCAGGTGCAGCTTACACATACATTTCAAGGAGTAAAACATGTATTGTCATGAAAAATGCTTCATGAATCTCAAAACCTTTTTGCATGCCAGTAAGCATATCTTACTCCTGCAAATCCATACATAAGCCAAACAGAAGCCTGGAATAAAATACTACTCAACAAAAAAAACAATGCTTCATGAATTAGATAAGGATATTTTGGTATAATTTACAGTTGGGGCCGTGGCTTTAGAGCCCTGCAAGATGACAACTTTTTGTTAGAGTTCCTGCAGCTGAATGCAGCACCATCCATAAAATATGCAGACTGACCAAGAAAACTCCACTGTTGCAGTGAGCAGAAGCCCATAGTACCCTTAAGAAGGAAGGGAATCAGCTAAAGCGATGGAATTGATGGTGCGGCTGAATAAGTGCAGACCTTTCCCAGATGCCCAGAAGTCATGTGAACCCAATTTGCTAAGGCCACTTTATCTTCTTCATCAATTATCACTGGTCGTGCTTTGGTCATTTGATCCACTTCATTGTTGAACAGAGATGCAAGCGAGGTGTCCGACAGACAATGGGCATCAACAAGACCCACATAGATTTGACACTCCTGCCCTTTCTTCCACATCTCTTCTCACGGCGTGTCACTACCCCCGATAGGGGTGCTTTTGATTTTCCGTTCATCCCGATACCCGGTCATTACCCAGCTCACCAGTCATTGATAGGTGGCCCAGCTGTCAGTATACACAAAGGTTCTTTCTCCAACAAGGGGCTTGCTTAATCACGGCCATCACCCCTTGCAATTCAGCAAACTGGCTCAAACCTTTGTCTTCTCTTCTCAGCAACCCTGTCTCTGTTGCAGGTTAGACTGCAACTGCTTGCCATTGTCTTTTGCCCTGCTGGTATTAAGCAGTCCCATCAGCGAACCATGCATTCCACTGCTCTTTCTCAGTGAGTTGTTCCAAAGGCGGGGCAGTTTTAAATGGAGAAGGCTCCATCTCAGTCACTTCTGATGGAGGGGCTATTATCTCCAAGTCCATAGCCCCCCAACATATCCTCTTGTAGCTTAGACACCTCTGTAGGCTTTGTTCTTTTCTAGGGGAATGATTACTCATTGATAGTGTCAGTTTCCTGGACCAGAATCCGGGTCGAACCTTCTTCCTTCCCTGCCTTTGGCACAGATTCCACATGGTCACATCATCCTGCATTGCCAACTCTAACTCAAAAAGATCCCCCACTGTGCTGGGACCTAGTGCAAAGTAATTCTGTAATGCATCTTTAGCTCCTCCAGAGGCTTCTCGTGCTCAGGCCCTCACTGAAAAGCATGTTTCTTCCTAATCACTTGGTACAATGTTTTCAGTATTAATCCTAAATGAGGAATGTGCTGTCTCCACAACCCCATCAACTCAATGAACCTCTGCACTTCTGCTTTTGGTGTAGGGACCTTCAACTGCTGCACCATATCAATCACTTTCTGTGGTATTCATTTCACCAGTCCTGACCAGACACTATCCAAAAATGTTACCTCTTGTGTGGGACCCTGCACTTTTTGGGATTAAAGGCTCACCATCTCTGCTGTAAGTAGTTGATCAATCTTATTATCAACCAACACTCCAATGGTACATGTGCACCTTGTAACCACAGTCCCAACATGGCAAGAGCCATAACTGATCCCTTTTTCAAAAGTTCATCAGGTGATAAGAAGGTTCCATCTGGTAACAGATAACAAACTAGCCATTTGAACAGGGGCTCGCCAGGCTTCTCCCTAAACATGTGTGTTATTTCCAACAACTCACATTGTGTATAATCCCTCACCAGCGGAGTATTCTGCACTTGTTCCCCACCCATTCCTTTTGACTTGCTGTGCACCAGATGGTGAGCCTCTAGAGTCTCTTCCCCTTCCCCTTCACCTACATCACAGTCCCTCTCATCACTGTAAGAGACTGACCCATTCCATGTACTGGGATTCCAGTTCTCTTTGCACACCAACACCCTCAAATGCACTGCTGAGGGTGCCCTGGACTTGCCCCTACTTTCCTGCAGAGCTACCTGCACTGCTAATGCAGTCCACCTTGCCTTCATCTGATTCCATTTGGCTATTACAATTTCCACAGTCTCTCTCATACTAAGCTGTCTCTCCTGCAAGGCTGCTACCTCATCCCGCAGCTTTCTTATCTCAGCATCTTGGATTAATGTTTGCTTCCACAATGTGCGGAGGGCAGACAGAAAAAGCCATTCCACTTGCCCACTGCTTTCAGCTCCAGCTTCCCCCCTCTTAGCGTAATCTTCTCTGTGGCAATTTTCACTAAAAGAGGAGTCACTTTTTCACCTAACTTTTCACCTACAACCGGCGCCGCCCACTTGTTTAAGATTCCTGCAACAGCAGACAACTGGTCTGTCGACAACCACCTGGGAATGGATCTGGTCTCTTCCCCCCTCTGCCCTCCTCCATCTGTTTTATCTCTTTTGCATCCCCACAGAAGCATTATTGACTTGCACCCTACTTGTGGGACCAATTGTATTGGACTGGCTGCTGGCAATCAACCCATGCAATATCAATCAGATACAAATCAATAAGGAGACTCATTAAGGAGCAACAAACACAAGTAGCTGATACAATATGACTTTAATAAAACACTAGCATAAGCATATAAATTGGCAATGATAGTTTACCAGTAGCAGTTGCATGTAAACACCAGCACAAGCATATATAGACTCACTGGTGGATAAACAGTGGCAGAAACGTTGCCTGTATATCCATAGTGCAATGCTAGCACCACAATAGCATAAGAAAGAAACAGTCTTGAATCATTCACAATGCAGTAAATTAAAGCACAATAGTAATTCCATAAATCAAATTAGAGTAGGAGAATCTGGCCTTTCGCCCTTGGAATAAACTTAGTAGCTAACACCGGGAAGCCCGCTACGACCTCTCCGTCTCTCCCTCCCTGAGAAACGGTGCAACAAGGGCAGCAGCTGGGGGCACGATGGCAGATATGGCATGACTTCATCTGTGAGCTTCACTGAGCCATCTGCATCCCTCCTTTTTATACACTAAAAGCTGGCTTAGACAACATTATGTTTCCTACCTGCACCATTGGTTCTCGTGAGGTTTTAAGTGCGTTCGCTAACCTAGGCTTCCTCTCACTGGTACCAATCAATTATCCTCCCAAAGCCTTCAAACTACTCCTAAGCTCTTTCAGGGTCAGTACCACCTCAACGGTGGGCCTCCTATGATTCACATGCCTCGGCCTAGTACAGTACACAAAGCACCTTAACAGATATTTGCGTCTGTAGAAAGGCAAAACAAGAGTCACAAGCTCAGCGTGGTACACAGATTTTCCGCATGCATTTTCATTCATCACCACTGCCTAAGCCAATAAACATTTCACATCAGAATGAGTTCCTCACACTATTCCCTCTATACTGTACAGCTGAGAAGTTGTGGTCCAGGGTGGGTGGAGGGGGGTTGCTGAGACGAAAAAATCAGAACATTTATAACACAATGTTCTCTGCAGTCGGGCAGACATGATCAGAAGTGGGGAACACCACACAGTCTTCAGAGGCGCAATATACTGTCATGTGTAGAGGTAATAAACAACAAATTAGACTGATGACTTGGAGCTTGAGGGGACTTGATGACTTGAGACAGACCCAACATGTATTAGCGTACGCTATTAGACACCGAAGAGATGTGCTTTTACTGCACGAGACACACTTAGTTAAAAAGAGATGCGATAGCATGGCCAGAAGTTGGGGACCACATTGATATATTGTGGGGTACTCCAGCTACTCCAGAGGGGTAGTAGTGCTCCTTCAGAGAGGCTCCACCTATCATCACATCGATGCCATTGTTGACCGCTATTTCATAATCCAAGGCACATAAATCAGACTGCTGTCATCATAGTGAACATGTTTAGCCCGAACCACAATGATCTGCCCTTTTCCCCCAAGATTTTCACAAAATGTAAAACATTGAAACCCCAAACGGTAATATGGGAAGAGGACCACAATGTCATTCTCAACGGTATGCTGGATTGCACTAACATTCGAGTTGGCAATAGATGGGATGAGAGCGGCACAAATTGGGATGATGCAGCACCATGACTTGTTAAATATATGGAGATTTACCTATAATGACAAGAGCGACTACGCTTCCCACTCAGCAGCCCATGGCTAATCATTTAGGTTAGATTACTGGTTGGGCTCAAGAGACCTGGCAGGTTGGACCACATTGATTGAACTTCACTCCCCAGTGGTTTTGCCACTCTGCTTCCCTGCCCCTGTAACAGAAATATAATGGCTGGAGATTTTGACACCTCTTGCTGCTAGATAGTGTCTTCATGGAGGAGATCAGGGAAGCCATACCCAACTACTTTAAGAGTAATACAAGCTCCATGCAGGAACATGCGGTGGCCTGGGAGGCCTTCAAGGTGGTACGGGGGAAGTGCATTACTGAAGGCCATGAGATTTTAAAATCTAATCTGGCCAGATTAGTTAAACTGAAACCAGAGCTCCCAGTGCTAGAAAGGAACTGTGGAGCCTATCTACACCCTGCCACACAAACGCGTATTCAGCATATGATCATGGAATACAGGGAAGAAGCAGAGCCTGAGGTACATTACCTGGGGAAGTGCCCAGCTGCAAGGATATATGGTGAGGGTGAGCATCCTCGGCACACATTGGCAAGCCTTATCAGACCTAAATGAGTGGTGGAATATATTGTCATGATCTAAATGGATGAAGGGGCAATTCTAAACTTGGGCATGATTTTAGCTTCATTTCTCTTGTGACATAAATTGTCCTCTCGCTACCACTTGATAGAGTGGGGTTTTCTAAATCTTAATCTTTATGTGTAATCATTAAATAACCCCTGTCATTGGTCATATGGACACTTGTTCATCGACAAGGAAAAATAAAAAAACATCCACATCAATCCTATAACATGTTAAATCATTATAGGCTTTCAGTATTGTTAATAAAGAGAATTTTGAGTGAGTTACAGGGTTTAATTTTTCAATGTCATAAGTTTTATTCAATTTCATTCACTAAGAATTAGTCTCTTAAGCATCAGCATTAGAAGCGAACATAATTCAATAACTGATATTTCAATATGAAGTAAAATAGAATAATAGTCAAATTACAGTAAATATTGTAATAATGCAGCAAGCGTGTTCCACAAAGGAAGTTCCCTGATATGAATATATTAGAATAAGTTAAACATATCAGGTTTGAAGTTCAGATACTCATAAAAAGAGTTCTGATAAGAGAATCAATGCATAAGCATAAAGCCTTTTCATAATTCGCTGGAAAGTATTCTCAGCTATCAAGGAAATAGGCTAAGCAATCTCCCATAAAGAGAGATACAAGAAATTCAAAGATGAGTCTCCTTTCAGAGAGTCGGGGAAGGAGAATCTGGCTGCTACTTTAGGAACACCACTAATATAAAGACACAACATTCCAAATGGCAACAAGGGCTGTTTCATCTCCTGTATTATCCAATTAGATTGTAGTACGCTCCTGGGAATAGGTAAACTCCCCATCTTCTCACACTTGTACAATTGTCTTTAGACGTTAGTCCTTAACAAGTTACATCGTTCACATTCTGCTGTCTAGACTGTTGTTCTGAGAAGCATCCTTACTGTTGCCTCCTCTTCTCTCAGTGAGAACCTCACTGTGAGAAACCAGGATTTTTGCAGTGTCCCCCCACTTTTTGCCCCATTTTGACTACCAGGTCCTGTTTTTCTGACTCTGATGGTGCCTTGGGCTCTGCTAACCAGACCCAGGGTCTGTGCTCTGAATAAAAGTACATGGTAATTTGGTATAGCTACAATTGGTACTGACACCCTACCTCTAAGTCCGTAGTATATGGTAGGGCATGTAGGTTTAGAGGCCCAGCAGATTTAATGCACTTAAGTGTGCACTCCTGTGTTGCCTGCTGTCATATTAAAGGCAGCCTGGCTCTGCAGGCTGCTTTTAAAATTAAATTATATGCAAATTCGACTTTGAAATAAAAGTACTTCCAAAGTCTTAAACTACATTATTTTTACGTATTTGCCGCCCATTAGGTCTCCCTGTAGTGCCCCAGGGGTAGAGTGCATTGTAACTATAAACAGGGACATTTTAAAAGATGTTTTATATGCCAATTTTGTTTTTCTCATTGTAGCACAATAGCGCCATAGGCTAACATGGGAATACTTTAATAAAGTATAACTATTGATAGGAGTGAGAAAAAATTATATTTCAAAGACTTAAACTGATAGTTAGAATAACTCCAACAACTTGCCAAGGTTGGATTTACTATACCTATTACAGAAAATCACTTATCAAACTTGATTCTTTCTGATGAACCAAAATCCAGCCTTCCAACTGCCTCTCCTGATTGGCCAGTCTTTGTCAGGCTGAGCCAAACTCCTCTGATGAGGTGTGAAGTGGACTGTATAGAGATAAAGGACATCTGGTGGGAGGAGGTCTGCAAGCTGCAGAGCAACGGCAGGAAGGGGGCTGGGTAGCCAAACTGGTCTTCAAAGAGGGAATGACATTTAGAACAGGACACAGGCTCACCCCCACTTTTTGCACCCCCAGCCGGACAGCAGCCCCAGTAATTGAATTAGCAGAGGGGCTGGAAGGGGAGTGTTAGGGAAACGTAGCCACACCAACAGGTTGGCTTAGCCAGATCCTAACCTCCAGGAGAGAGTTTCTCCTTTTTGTGATTTTAAAGCAATATTGTTTTCTTGAACAAGAATATGCCACATTTTGGAGGAAGTTGTCATACTTATGAGTGTCATTCTGTACACCTTTGGCCAGGGGTGCCCCCCTGCTTGTCACCCAGTAACACTGGATAAATATGGGAGAGCTGTCCAGCAACTCAGATCCCTGCCATGAAGCTACCAGAAGAAGAAGGACTGCCCTGCTGGACACTTAGACTACACAAGAAAGGATTGCACTCATAATGACTACACCTGCTGCACACTTTGGTCTTTAGCCCAAAAAGGACTTTGGCTTGCTTAGAAAGTTGAAGGAGTGGAATCCCTAAAAGCAACAGTTTAAAAGAGCTCCACCTGCATCATCTCCACCGCGAAGAATACAGCTAGATGGCGTCCAGTGGACATTTCAGGATTTGGCCAGGTATACTTATTCCGTAACTAACAGAAGGCTTCTGGAAAGTTTCAGCATCTGCAGCAAGCGAGAAGAAAAAAACATCCCATGGAAAATAACAATTGAAAGTGAAAAACAAGCCTATGAATGTTAATGATTTATTTTAATTTATCATGGTATCGACAGTTAGGCTAACTTAAATCAGCATTTATTTACTTCACTTGTAGGCCTCTAACATATAAGTATGATTAACTACTACAAATCTTTGTGTTTCGTATATGTGCTATTGAAACGTAGGCTTTGCACACTCTTAATAAAAGCATTTTTTGTTCGCAAATAAGATTCATTCTTGCAATCTAGATAGGCAGAGCTCTGCAAGATTCAGGGTGGAGGTGTATTCTATTTGTAGAAAGATTATAGACATGCATTTATATAAATAAGTTGTGGAAGTGGGCGTGAGATATTAGGGCAGAACGTGGGTCCACTACCTCTACCTTCTCAGCAGCAGCAGAATTAGACCAAATTACCCTTTTTGAAGAAGAATAACAAAGGCAAGCAGACTGAAAGCATCTGTTTCTGCTAGTATAATCATTGGATAACATACCATGCATGTACTTAATAATGTATTTAACATTTAGAATTGCTACAGACTGCTCCTGGCACTCCCCTCCTTATGTCACTGAGCAAGGCAGCTGCCACAGACAGAATAGGGGAGACCTTTGGGACTATCCCCTTAAATCTTTAGACTGCCTTCCTCCACAAAAGGATTGCTTAGTCTCTGTGTATTTTAGCTACTGCTTCTCCATGTCAAATCCTGTGTTGAACATGAAATAGAAAAGCAATTACATTCAGTAGCATCTGAGAAGCATGGGTTGTCCAAAGGATGGAATGCTGAAGGTAGGGACCCGAGTTAGTTCATCAGCATTCAGAAAAAATAGGAAGTATGGTTGCTTCTATAATCAGTTATCTTTCAAAGAGAGATTGTTATTTAAAAACACCTCATCTCCAGCTGCTCCTATAGGGACCAACCCTGGTCTCTACCACACAACAAAACTCCACCTGGCCCCCATAATATGCCTGGGGCATTCTTATTTGTCCTCCCTAGATGCTCATGGAGTACAGACAGTATTGCAGGTGAGTTTTAGAAAGCATCGACGTGGAGAAGCTCTGCAGCAGTTGAATGTCTGATAAAATCCCAAGAATGAAGTCATCACTAGAGCACTGCAACCTGGGAAGACATAAAACTGCTAAAAGTTCAAAGTTACTTTCTTTATTTACTGCCAGAGCTGTAAATTCCTCTCTCTGGCTGTAGGAAGCTGGCTCCTTATATATCAAAATGAGATATATTGTGTAAGGAGTCCAGGGGTTCCCTTATGAACAGAGAAAGGCTTGCTCTAGCAATCCCAAGGTGCTCTTCTAGGGGGTAGTGTGGTTGAGCAGCCTTAGGCTTATCAGAGAGGAGTGTTAGAAATGTGTTGCACACACACAGCCAATGAATTATATACACAACTCAATAAGGAAATCTACACCAATTTATAAACATAACTAGTGTTTTAATATAACTGTAGGCACCAAGATCATCAAAATCAGGTAAGTACTGTTTAAATTAGCAGATTTGAAGAAAACAGGTTTTTGATACTCTAAATTGTAATTGAAGCACTTTGTGGCAATGTTAACTTAGGAAGAAAACATGTATTGCATTTGGGCACTCAACAGCGACTTACGGAACCAATATTCTGGACTTAAGGTGGGTATGGGGCAAGGTTCAAAGCAGTTCCAGCAGTTCACTTTGGGCAGCACTGGGGCGGCCGGGTGCAGAGGTGGCTAACAGCATCGGGTGTCCGATTGAAGTCTATGGAGACTGGTCTGATAGAAAAAAGAATGCAGGCTCGGACTGGGGGACCAGTCAGGCTGAACCAACAAGGGGGCTCAACTCTTGTGATGCTCAGGACATGGGGACACCTTTGGTCCTCTTCTCCAGGGGCAACGAGTGCAGAAGTGTCTTTTGGTGTTGGGTTTTCATCAGTCGGAGCACTCATGGTAGAGGAGTCCTGCACACAGAGGCTGCAGGTGGTGGCGGGAAGTCCACAGTGGACAAGTCCAAAGGAGGGCCGGGGGACCACACTGGCAACATTGGCCCACTTCAGCTCGAAGCACAGATGCAGCTGTGTTTTGCGGTGTCAGGTTTTTGTGGTCCGGATCTGTAGGAAAGTGCCTGATGTGATTTCTAACTTCAGGTGAACTGGGTCCCTGCTAACCAGGTTCCAAGTGCCAGATCTCTTTCACAAAGTGTACCACAATTAGCACAACCTCAGTCACCTCTGTAAGTACCTAGTTCCTAGCTCTATCATGGCTTCACTGTACCCTAAATGTTTGGTACCAAACATCTTGTCTTAATAAATCGTCAATGATGCCAGTGTTGGATTTCTTCATAAATGCACAGAGGAGACCGTTTAGAGGGTCTCTTAAAAACATACCAAGCACTGGTGTGGTGTCTGATCAGTCCTAGCCAGCCTGCCACCACCAGACATGTTTCTGAGCTCATGGGGAGAGAGCCCGTGCTCGCAGAGGCCCAAATTAAAGCCTGCTCTGGGCAGAGGTGCTTCACACCTCCTCCGAGTCGGAATGGTCTTCCAGAGCAGAAAGCTTCAAATGTGATGCCACCTTTGATGTGCAGCCCAGGCTTCTCCAGAGAGTGGGGGATGCCAACGCCCTGTCCTGCTCCACATTTGGCTGGTGGACAGGCAGAAAAATTAGTTAGATGAAGAGGAGTGTCCACACTCCCACAGGAAGTGGTCACTTAGATTGTGTAGACACCCTAAAGGTGGGTAGCACATTGGCTACTACCTGTTTCCCCCTGTAACGCCTCTAAATTTTGTATTTAGATGGCATCCCTGAACCTTAAACTTTAGATTCGACAGACAATCCTCAATGATGCCAGTGTTAAATGTATTAATATATGCACAGAGGAGACCCTTCAGAGGGTTTCTTGAAAACCTACCAAGCACTGGTGTGGTCTCTGACTAGTCATAGCCAGCCTGCCATCACCAGACATGTTTCTGAGCTCATGGGGTGAGAGGCAGTGCTCTCAGAGGTGCGAAACAAAGCCTGCTCTGGGTGGAGGTGCTTCACACCTCCTCTAGGCTTTCCCAGATAGTGGTGGTTGCCAACCCCTCTGTCCTGCTCCACATTTGGCAAGAGGACAGGCAGTAAAATTAGTTAGATGAGAAGGAGGGTCCACACTCAGCCGGCACCTCACCTAAGGTTGGCAAGCAATGTGGACACATGTTTTGAAAATCCACACCTTGAGATGGTGGGAAAACAACGTATCAGGGCTATGTGAGTACCCCTGCACACAGGAAGAAGTCACTTAGAGGGTGTAGACACCCTAAGGGTAGATATCCTATTGGCTACTACCTGTCTCTCCCTTTAACATCTATAAATCTAGTATTTAGGTGGCATCTCTGGACCTTAAACTTTAGATTGAACAGACAAGAAGAAGATACAGACAAAGAAGAGCTGCTGCCCGAGAACTGAAACCCTGCTGCAGAGATATTGGCACTAAACCTTGCCTGCTGCCTCAAGGACTCAACAATCGTGGTTGTGCAGTCTTTTCCTGAACCTGTGAGGACTCAGAGAACCCTGGAGCCCCTCCAGCCTTTGCCAAGTTGCCAGACTACCTTCCTAGGAGTAGAGCCTCTACTATCCTGCCCCAGCAGGCACTGAACCACAGACTCTGGACATACCATCTTGCAGCTGCCCGGCAACTATGATGCAGCACCAGGACCAAAAGTGTTACACCAGCTCTGAACGGTCAGATCTGTCCTGCCACCAAGTTTGGGGACACTAGGACCTACCGAAGGTGTGCTGCACCAATATCTGGGGTACCAGACCTCCTGCAACCTGCACCGAGACGAAGAATTCTCTCTGGACTCCAACTGTCCAGGAATCAAGCACCTTTCAAGCGACACTGCCACCCAAGTTGTGAGTGCCCAGCTATACCAAAATCGTCTCTCCAAGTTGCCTGCTCCTGACCGCGAGGACATCTTGACACATGCTGACCGGCTGACCTATCTGCTCTGCACCTGGCCCGACCGGCCCTGGTAACAATGATCCAGCAGTGCTCCAGAAGTCCTTAGACACTTGTGACCTGCTCCCTCGAGTGGGCCCCCTCGGACTTAGCTGTAAGTCCCTTTGTGAGAGTACAACAAATGCTTAGCACTATCCTCCGATAAGCCTAACTACTCACCCATACTACCACAAATAGTGAGTTAGTATTATCTACTTTGCCTCTGTAAGCCAATAAAGGACTCCCTGCACAGTGTACTTCGCTTTAGTACACTATATAGAGGGTCAGCTTTCTACATTGGTGGCAGCGGTGGGATCTACAACTTTTTGTTTGCAAATACTACTCTGTCAATAAGTGACCGCACAAATGAATCCAAAAATTGCCTTCATTATGTTATATTATTCGATTGGTCTATTTTTCAAAATTTTAAATTTAACTGTTAGGGCCTGGGTCAAGTCCCTGCATCCAGTTGTTCGAATTTTAAAGATCTTGCTATAGTTAAGACAAAGAAAAGTGTTAAGGTTTTTTTGACTTTATTAAAAGGTCCCAACGTTAGTGAAATAAAGGTGATACCGATAACCAGGTTCAGGAGCTCGACCTGACCTCTTAAATTGACCTGTCCTATGCCAGGTGCAGGGCCCTCTGTAAAGGTTATGTTATCAAAACTGGAACTCATGCTAACAAAGCAAATCTTAGAAGGCTAATAGAAGAGTTCGAGAGAGACAATCCAGAATAAGTAGCTCAATCTGAAGTAGATGAGCCTGCTAATGAAGATCAGTCTGAGGAGGTGACTGAGTCCCTCTACTCAGAAACAGATGAGGAGCCCTCAAATGAGGAACTCATGCTGGAAAGGTTGGCAAGGAGATTGAAATTAGAAGCTCAACTCATGGACATAGAAAGACAAAGGAAAGAGATGGGCCTGGGACCTATCTCTGGTGGAAGCAATTGTGTAAGAGAGAGAGAAGATAAGATTCTTTTGACTCAAAACTCCCCAAAGGGATTGCCCCTAAATACTCAGAGGGTGATGGCATCATGAAATGGTTCACTGCTTTTGAGAGAGCTTGCCTAGCAAGAAAAGTAGCCAGAAAAAATTGGGCTTCGCTCTTGTAGGAACTATTCTCAAGAAAATGCAGGGATAGACTCCTGACATTGAATGAGAGAGATGCTGAGTCTTATAACATCATGAAGAGTACCCTGATTGAGGGCTTTGGAGTCAACACTGAAGAATACAGGATACAATTCAGGGGGACTCGTAAAATCCAGAGTCAGTCCTGGGTGGAATTCTTTGACTGTCAGTGAAAACACTGGGTGGTTGGTTAACTGGTTACAATGTGCATAACTATTAAGGGCTTTACAATGTAATCATTAAAGAGCAACTGCTACGTAATTGTTAAAGTGACAAGTTACATCAGCATCTGGTAGACCAAGGTCCACTTTCTCCTCTAGAGTTGGGGAAGAAGGCAGACCACTGGGTCAAAACAAGGGTAACCAAGACTACCACTGGTGTGGGTGACGAAAAGGAAAAGGCCCAAAAGACCTCCCAAAGTGCAAAGATGGTGGCCAAAAAGATAAAACCAAAAATGAGTTTCCTTCAGGCCCCCAAACACCTGTACAGGAGGTTGGGCCCAAAAACTCTTCACAGCCCAAGGGTGGGTAGCAGGGTAAAAACTGGGATCCCAAAGAGGCTTGATGTAATAAGTGTAAGGCCCTTGAACACTGAACAGGAGACCCTAGTTGTAAAAACAAAAACAATGCCTTTAGCACACCTGCAGTAAATGCAGTAGTGAGTCTCCAGATGGGGTCACAGATGAGCCCTGATCATGTCAAGGTGCTTACTGAGCCATCTATGTTCTCGGGGGGAGATGGATGTAGCTAACCTGGCTGACTGGCCCAGTAACCTGGAGAGATACAGAAAAGAGCCAAATATCAATGGGATTAGGGTGAAAGCCCTGAGAGACACTGGTGCTAGTATCACCATGGTGACTGCGCAACTAGTATCCTCAGATCCATATCTGCTTACAGAGACCTATATAGTCCTCAACTCTGACAATCAGGCTATGGTGCATCTAATTGCCTTGATGTCCTTAGATTGGGGAGGTGTTAGTGGCCTTAAAAGGGTAGTGGTTTCTTTTGTTATCCCTGTACAGTGTCTGCTTGGCAACAATTTGGAGTACTCAGCATGGGCTGAGGTAGAAAAGAAAACATATGCAGTAATGCTGGGAATACCTGAATGGGTGTGTGTTTGAAAACTAGAGAACAGAGTAAAACCCAGGGTAAAAAGAAGTATTGCAGCCTGAAATATGGACCTACCTTCCAAGAGAAAGGGGAAAAAGTCTTGGAAGCCAACTTCTATTCAGACACCAGATCGAGTCCCCTCTCCTCAGGGAGACAAGTTGACAGCTCCAGAAGGAAGTGAGTCCCAAGGGCTTGGGCCTTACATGGCAGAGCTCTTAGACCAAGGGGGACCCGCTAGGGAAGATCTGTGCCGAGAGAAGAGAACATGTCCTACTCTTGAAAGCCTAAGGTGTAAACTTTATGTCTGCATACTTAAAGCACATGTGGACTGAGTGTGGAGTAACCTATAGGTTCACTACCCCATACCATCTACAGACAAATGGGCTTTTTGAAAGGTTTAACAAGACCCTAAAAGGTATGATTGGTGGACTCCCAGAAACACTCAGAAGAAGATGGGATGTCTTACTACCATGCCTGCTTTCTGCCTACAGAGAGCTGCATCAGAGGGGAGAAGGAGTTTCCCCCTTTGAGCTTCTGTTTGGATACCCTGTAAGGAGACCCCTCTATCTTGTGAAGGAAGGATGGGAGAGACCTCTCAAAGAACCTAAACAGGATATTGTGCAATATGTACTTGGCATTCATTCCAGGATGGCTGAAAACATGAAGAAAGCTAACAAAAACCTTGAGGCCAGCCAAGAGACCCAGAAGCTTTGGTATGACCAAAAGGCTAATCAAAACAAAGAAGGAGTATAACCAAAAGACAGCTCACTGTCTATATGGTATTGGGACAAAAGCACAGGAAAGGAAATTGTCCTTTCTTAAAAAGACCCCTCACTCACCAACCTAGTTGGTGACATGCTTCATCATTGGGGTCCCACCCGAATAGCCGAATGCTATCTGGGTGTGCTGCGACGAATCTGTGATTTCTTCTTCAAACAACTGGTACAAAACACCTCTACCTACCTACAGGATACAAAAAGCCTCCTGAAATTACTCCAAGACCTTGTAGTGGATGAAAATACCATCTTGGTAAGCTTTGATATTGAAAGCCTATATACCAGCATCCCACAGGATGATACTTTGGAAGTACTAAAAATAGCCCTGAATGAAATACCATGGACATAGAGGACACCTAAGACCTTCTTCCTGGAATGTGCCAGACTGGCCTTGAAAAGGAATTACTTCGAGTTTGAGGGAGCCCTCTACCTCCAGACGGGGGGTACTTCAATGGGGAGCACATTCGCTCCAAGTGTAGCGGGACTTTATGTCTTCAACTTTGAGAAAAAATTCATACTTAACAATCAGAATCCCTTCTACACTAATATCGTCTTTTGGAGAAGGTATATCGACGACGTCCTTGCCATTTGGCAAGGACCGGTCGAGACCCTAAGGGATTTTATCCTATGGATCAACACTTGTGACCAAAACCTGAGGTTTACCCATATCATGGACCCCAAAACTATGATATTCTTGGATGTAGTTATCACCAAAGAGAATTGTCACTTGGAGACAAAAACCCACCACAAACCCAGTGCTAAGAACAACCTACTCAGATTCGACAGTTTTCATCCCAGACCGTTAAGGGAGAATTTGCCCTATGGGCAATATCTAAGACTGCGTCGCAACTGTAGTAAAACCACTGACTACCGCAGCCAGGCAAAGGAACTGACCGAAAAATTATCTGATAGAGGCTACCCGGAGAATATCCTCAAAAAGTGTCAAAAAAGAGCACGCAATCAACCAAGGGAAACTCTCCTTGAAGATAAAACACAGACGGATGGAGCAATTCCTCTCACGTGTGTTACGACATACAGTACAGCTTCTAATTATATTACCAGATCTATCAACAAACATTGGTCCATTATTAATACGGGTAATCTCCATTGGGAAAAAACTGTATTCTCCTTCAAAAAGGCAAGGAGCCTAAAAGACTCCCTGGTAAATACACGTCCAAAGGAACCTAGACCAGAAACACCTCCCACTGTACTGAACGCGTGGGGTCTACCGAATGTTGTAGGACACTATCAGTGTGGTAACTGTAGTGTCTGCCACTTGACGAGCAACACAAAAACATTATCACTGGAACAAGGAAAAATATGGACTCAACGAGCCCATACGAACTGCAACAGCACTAATGTGGTATACCTGATAAAGTGTCCTTGTAATCTGCAATATGTGGGCATGACATGCAGGAAAATCAAACAGAGAATATGCGAGCACCGCAGTACAATTAGGTGCAAAAGAACCACAACTAAACTCACTGAACACTTTCTCCTGAAAAACCACACACCAAATGATATGAAATGGACCGTAATTGAGCAAATTAAAATGGGTCCAAATGTGCAACAAAGACTATTTGAAAAGGAGCAACAGTGGATTTATAGGCTTTCCACCCATAAGGAGGGATTGAACGAAAATATCCCATGGAACTCAGTTCTACCAAAATGACTTATTATGTGCCTGAATTGTTCAATGCCAACATTCTCTTTTCAACATCCTTATAATGTGCCCATGTTCTATTCTGTCCTGCCATCACTATTAAATGTATGACCCATTTAGTATGGAACTGGGAATTAAACAACATGAGTAAGTAATAGACCATGCGATTCACTTACTCCCACATTAATAATACACACAGAGACGTTGGGAGCACTGGATTTACTCTCACTTAAGAGCACTAGTCACTGTGACTGTATGCCTGATTATATCGCCTTGCGCTTGAGTATATCGCTGTGACTGAATGTCTGACTATATCGCCTTGCACCCTTTTAATCAGTAATTCTGATTTCCATCTTTGGCCTTTTTTAATATTTTTTTTATATATTGCCAGTCATATCACCCAGCGCGCTCACAAATACCAAATTCCACCTTTGATTATCTGTGTGCTATCTACACATCATGCACGATATTCTGTGTGATTGGAATTGCCGTCTACAACTTTATTGTCCCGCAACCAGTTTCCAGCTACAGAGTCCTTGAATACTCCCACCGACGTGCTGACGCCGGCCACGTGACTACTCAGCCACGCCCTCTGTTCGCGCACCCGGAAGCGCCTGCACATAACCGGCATGGCTGCTCCGATGTGGTGATCCTGCAGGGAGTGGCAACGGGTCTGTGCGGGTAGGCGCAGCAGCCGGTGAAGAGCTCCACCAAGTAAGTACCTGAATGAGATGCGGGAATCTATTCTCTCCCTACGTCCTTCGGGACTTGACTAATCTTTTGGATTTAACCAGATCGTGTACAGAGTTATTTACCACGACCCCGACTCCCATGAGGCACGCGAACATCGCGCTTTTAGTAAGCCCCTTTTTTTCCCATTCCCACAAACCCAGATATCCCGATTATCAACACTCTTGCAAATTACGCATGAATGCAACTTTGTCGCGCCCTCACTTATTTGAATGAGAGCGTCTAAACCCACTACGAATATATGCTGTATGTGGTGTTTAACACATACCCTTGTATTTCATTGATACTTGCATGGGATAAAAGATTGCATCGATGCATATGCACTTCGAATTCACATGGAGTGCACAAAAACACCCACCTGTATGATCACGATGTGTGGGTAAGATCAAAAAAAAATTTGGGTGACAAGTTGTGTCACTGAAATGAATGAATGCTCACCATAGTTCACTGCCTCCTTTGCTACGAGGCACACTTGGAGACATGTTCTATCCATACGCTATGTACAACAAGTGTTGGGAAACACAAGAGCACTTATTCCTTGAGCAAGCACACTACAGCAACTTGTATATTTTTATTTGTTTGTCTGTGATTATGTGTTTGTCTTTTCAGATATTTTCCTTTTTTCGAACGGAACTAAAGGACACCTGACCGTGAGTACATGGTTAGGTCGCAGTGACCAAGGGCAGGGTACACCTTAGCGAGTGTATACCTCCCGGGTCACGTTCACTGGTCCTGAAGAAAACCTAGCACTACCAACTATAGGTTGAAACATGTAGACCTTTTATTGCACCTTTTCATGCACTTTTCTTCACTGAAAGATACCTGAAGGTCAATCTAGCCTTACATGGCATCCTAACCATCTTTTTAACATTGTCTAGTTGCCCCAGAATAAAGTTTTTTCAGTGGGTTATATCTGGCCAATTTTTAATTAACACCATTAAGTCACTTACTTTCACATCAGAAAACAACCAGCTCCACTGTAATCAGGTGTCGCAGCACACCCGGATAGCATTCGGCTATTCGGGTGGGACCCCAATGATGAAGCATGTCACCAACTAGGTTGGTGAGTGAGGGGTCTTTTTAAGAAAGGACAATTTCCTTTCCTGTGCTTTTGTCCCAATACCATATAGACAGTGAGCTGTCTTTTGGTTATACTCCTTCTTTATTTTGATTATCTGACCCTAAGGGGACCAGGAGTATTTCCTTCAATCCTGTGAAAATCCCTTTCTCTCCTTCTTGTTTTGAGCATGACCAAAAGGCTACCATGGTAGAGTCCAACCAGGGCAGAAGGTGTGGGTTTTGGAGCCTGTGACACCTAGGGCCCTTCAGGACAAATGGACTGGGTCCTACCCCATCCTTGAAAGAAAAGGGGATGTCACCTATTTGGTTGACCTTGGCATATGTAGGAACCCCAAGAGAGACATAAACTGCCTGAAACCCTACAATGACGGGGCTGACATGACCATGCTCATGGTACAGAATAAAGATCAGGAAGCAGAGAGTGAACCTCTCCTTGACCTCCTCTCTCACAACCCTAAAGATGGATCAGTGGAGGGAGTGGTCTTGTCAGACACCCTTACTGACCAACAGCAGACCGATTGTAGGCAAGTCCTAAATCAGTTTTCTGAGCTCTTCTCCCTGACCCCTGGTCTGACTAACTGGTGTACACATGATGTGAACACTGGTGACAGCCCACCTGTCAAAAATAAAATCTACAGGCAGTCTGACCATATCAAGGAGATTATCAAGGCTGAAGTAAGCAAGATGGTGGAATTGGGTGTCATTGAAACCTCAGAGAGCCCCTGGACCTGCCCAGTTGTTTTAGTCCCCAAGCCTCATTCTCATGGTGGAAAGAAAGAAATGAGGTTTTGTGTGGACTATAGGGGCCTCAATTCAGTCACAAAAACTGATGCACATCCAATTCCCTGGGCTGATGAATTCATTGACAGGTTGGGGCAGCCAAATATCTGAGCACTTTTGCTCTCACATCAGGGTAATGACAGATAGGTCTGAACCCTAGGGCAAAAGAGAAATCAGCATTCTCAACCGCAGATGGGCACTTCTAGTTTACTGTGATGCCCTTTGGATTGAAGAATGCCCCTGCCACCTTTCAAGAGTTTGATGAATAAAGGCCTTGCTGGATTTTAATCATATAGTGCAGCATATGTGAATGATATTGCTGTCTTTAGCTCCAGCTGGCAGGATCACCTGGTCTACCTTGGGAAGGTACTGAAGGCTCTGCATAGTGCAGGCGTCACTTTCAAGGCAAGTAAGTGCCAGATAGGGAAGGGTAAGGTTGTATATTTGGGCCACCTTTTGGGTGGAGGCCAAGTTCAATCCCTACCATCTAAAACCCAGACCATTCTGGATTGGGAAGCTCCAACCACCCAGACTCAAGTCAAGGCATTCCTTGGCTTGACTAGGTACTGCAGGAGGTTTGTGCATACATATGGATCCATTCTGACCCCCTCACAGATGTAACCTCTAAGAAAATTAGCAAAATGTTTAACAGGACAGTGAGCTGTAAAAACACTTTTGACACCCTGAAAGAAGCATTGTGCTCAGCGCCCATTTTAAAATCTCCAGATTATACCAAGCAGGTCATATTGCAGACAGGTGCCTCTAACCTTGGGATAGGAGTGGTCCTATCCCAGACCAATAACAATGGGTGTGACTAACCTGTTGCTTTCATAAGCAGGAGGCTTCTCACCAGCGAGCAGAGTTGGGGTGCAATTGAGGGGGAAGCCTTTGCTGTGGTATAGTCCCTGAAGAAGCTGAGACCATACCTGTTTGTTTCTCACTTCTTGGTCCAAACCGACCTCAGACCTCTCAGATGGCTTATGCAGATGAAAGGAGGAAACTCCAAATTGTTATGGTGGTCTATATCCCTACAGGGAAGGGACTTTACAGTGGAACACAGACCTGGGACTGAACATGAGAGTGCAGATCGTCTTTCCAGGTTGTTCCACTTGGACTATGAAGACTCCCTAGGGAAAGGTTAGTTACATCCTCTTTCATTTGGGGGGTCATTTAGGAAAGTACCTCTCTTTTGACATGCTTAGCCTCCACTTTTTGCTTGATGCCCGATGAGATTTCAAACTACAAGTGCACCGGGTCACTGCTAAACAGGTTCCCAGTGCCAGATCTCTTTCCCAAAACTCTACCATGATTGGCACAACTTCAGTCACCCCTGTAAGTCGCTAGTAAATGGTACCGCTGGTACCTAGTGCATGGGTACTTAAGAGGGTCCACTGGAGCTGCAGCACAAATTATGCCACCCCAGAGACCCCGTACCAAGACCATGCAAACTGCTACTGCAGGCTGTGTGTCTTGGTACAGAGAAAACCAAAGAGTTGATATGGTACATAGCCCTGTGTACCATGCCCTCATACACTCCATGAATGTATAGATAGGTCACCCCTACTGCAGACCTTACTGCCCTATGGCAGGGTGCACAGTATACCATATGTGGTCATATCTGCATGAACAGATGTGACCCTACAATATCCAGTCCAGACTTGAATATAAGTGCACAGGGAAGCCATACAGTGTACATAGACTAGATACTCGTCATTACAAGTTTCCTAGCTCCATGATGGCTTCACTGTACCCTAAGATGTTTGGTACTAAATATCTTAACTTTATAAAACCTTGCTGATGCCAGTGTTGGATTTAAATGCACAGAGGAGACTCTTTAGAGGGTCCCTTGAAAATCGCCCAAGCACTAATATGGTCTCCAGCTAGGCATAGCCTGCCACCACCAGACATGTTTCTGACCTCATGGGGTGAGAGCCCACGCTCTCAGAGGCCAGAAAAAAAGCCTGCACTGGGCAGAGGTGCTTCGCACCTCTTCAAGGCTGGAATGGTCTGCCAGCATTGCCACCTTTGAAGTTCAGCACAGGCTTCCCCATATAGTGGGGGATGCCAACCCCCTGTCCTGTTCCACATTTGGTGGGAGGACAGGTGGGAAAATTAGTTAGATGAGGAGGAGTGTCCACATACAGCTAGCACCACCTGTGAAACGAGGTCTCTGTGTCTGTGGGTAACTGTGATAGTACATTTTGACAAACATTCATACGAGAAAACAATCTTAATGATCACTGAAAGAATTAAGTACTATCAAAAGATCAAATATAATGGTAATATTCCTAGATTCTCTACAGTGTATAGAATAATTAGATCAGACCTAAAACATGTTTTCAAACCTTGCATCTTTAATCCAAGCACACAAAAACTGAAAGAAACAAAAGGAGGAGGAAACAATATTTTAATGACTCTCTAAACAAAAAACCTAAAGCAGAGTAATCTTAGAACAGCCTTGCTCGCTGCTACATTGCATAGCACAGTTTCATTGTGTTAGCTCCTTCGGAAAGAAATAGAAATTGCTCATTCTCTTTCACTTCCTTTCTTTGAATGACATTTTAGTTTGTGGTTGTGCAGTTGTTTATTGGTGTTTATATGTTTACACTGATGAGGGCTGTTTTCCTTGCGGTGGGGTTTTACCAGATAATATAGGTTTAAACCTAAAACAGGATAACATAGCGTAACATAACGTAATGTAATGTAACATAATGCAATATAAGCTGACATGACATGACACGACATGACATGTCATGACATAACAAAACATAACAACATAACATATATAGGTATGGCACATGAGGGCAGGGCAACCTTAGAATCAACAATCACTACACTTGAGGAAAAAAATAAACAACATAAGCTGTCAACAATTTCTACAGAGGAGGTCTGTGTACCATTATCACAGGCAAGAACAGATGGAAAGGATGTGGATGCATGATTCGAGGACGTATGCAGTGAGGAAGCACAATGAGGGGATAACAGCACAGCATTGCATATAATTTTACACAAGGCCCATCGGAGAGCCCAGTTGGATATGTCACTGGGATTGTATGTAGGAGAATAAAGTAACTATATAAGAACAGGCTTTATGTAGAACCCCGAGTAACGATGGGCTGCCAGTGGAGTTTTACTCCACATTTAAAAATATTTTTGCCCAATGCTTTTATCTGGCACCAACTAGGGGTTTCCAAAATGTGTGTAATTTGCTTTCGCTTAATTATGCGTATTTTAGCACAAAATTCATCCTCTTCTCAATTTTTGGCACAAGGATGCATTAAATTAAAGCACTGTGAACAACAGCCTCTTGTCTTCTGTTTTTCCTGTGCATTTGCGTTAAGTTTTTAACATGAATAGAGCCATTCATGTTAAATGTTTACCATGAGTGTGTACAGAATTACTCCAAGTGGCATAATTTAGGGAATTTTGCATCAGAAGCATAACACAATATTCCAGAAATTATGTAAATTGTGCAGTGTAATTTAAATTTCATCCAGGCCTAATAGCAAGGGTTCCACGGATCCGTGGCGAGGCAGTGTCCTGGTGAGGAGGTAACCTTGATATTTGTGTGGCTATAGGTACCCCTTCCCTCCCGTTTTGAAGGCTCATGGGGCATTATCTGGGCGATATAAGAAACCCATTCAGCAATATAACTACTGGGGTATAGTATACTGTGCATGTTACATTTATGTGCACCACTTAGTTATGATTATATGTAAATACACAGTTGGTTTGATTTGAGTGTAGAAGGGATCTCTTCTAGGTCCTGATGAGAAGACAGGGAAGGGCTTCAAAACATGTCGACACAGGAGACACTGCTCATTAAAGCATAGTATCTCCATCTCATTCCCCACTTGTAACGATACCAGCTCAAAGGAACATTAACATTTATTTTTTCCACTGAGCCAGGTATTTTTTAATTTTTCAACATTCACCATTCACTCACTTCTGACACTTCCACTCACACTCCTACACCACACATAGTATTGTTTTTCATAACCAGTGCTCCCACGTAGTCGTAGGTCGTAGCACGCCCCGTCCCGCAGCGGGGCGGGAAGACCCTGATGATGAAGCATGCCACCAAGGGTCCTTTTGGTGGGTGAGGGGTATTTAAACAAAGCTGTGTGCTTTCCACCATTGTAGGAGACACACGTAGTCTGGAGGAGCACTTCTATACTTTCCGATAAGGGTGGATCCCTTTGTTTTTTGACAATATAACTTGAGGAGGACGTATCCACCTCTTCTGCTCTTTTTAGTATTACCTCTTTACTCCCTTCTTGTGTTACTTTGCTAATAGCAAGGGTAACACAAACAATACCATAGTCCTCTAAAGAGGGTCTAATAGTTATGCTTCCAAAGCTAAACATAGACCTATTGAAAGTGGATTCCTATAGATTGTTATTTATGCTAAACATTGATTGTAAAATTCTGGTCAATATGCTTGCTAGGAGAATATCTATTGTTCTCCCAAATTTGGCTCACCCTGATCAGAAATACATCAACTAAGATCAGAGAATTAAATCATTTATTAAATGACCAGCTCTTCAGAGGGCCCGAGCGGTTGTAACCTCCAAAGATATGGAGATGACTTTTAATATCCTAGGTTTGAACTATTTGTTTAGGTGCTGGAGGAAACAGGTTTTGGGATTGAAATTATCTCATCGCTAAAGCTGCTCTACTCTAGTTTCAACGGTGAGGGTTTACACAGGGTAAGCTCTCTGTATGGATATTGACTTATTAATTTGTTATATGAGGATGCTGTATTATTATGTACAAATCTACATATTACTTACGGTTACATTATTCTATGTTTAAAATGTTTAAAGGTCACTGCATAGTTTTAATATAAGTTATCTGATTAGATGCTTATGGTTCTCTGTTTATCTATCACAATATGTAACATTTTCATAACTATCTATAATTGCTTTACTATTGAATTATTGAAAAGAAAAATCACACACATAAATTAGCTTAAAGTACAGGAACACTTGAACGTCTGAGTTTATTAAATACAACTTAAATCTCAATATATTACCTTTCTTATACATGTATACCTTCCATGTACTTATGTATCTATTTATTTATTACTTTACTGCCACTGTAAAAAATAAGAAAACAAAATACATTTGCGTCACTCCAATGCAATACTCTATTTTTCTCCCTATACCTCTTTCAATATATCCTCTACCTCCACTCTCTGACTTATCCCAAACCTCATTCTATTACTATGATCTCCAAAATAATCCTTTCTAGACTCTTCCCTCCTCTATCCCTCCTTGCATCATCCCAAACCTGATTTTACTACTAAGATCTCCCAAATAAATTCTTCCCTCATGTATCCTCCTTAAACTCATCTGAGTCCTTTTTTACTACTATGATCTCCATAATCCATTTCTAGAGACTCTTCTCTCCTCCATCTCTCCTTTACTCATCCCAAACCTCCTACTACTACGATCTCCCAATATACACTTTCTAGACTCTTTCCTCTTCTATCCCTCCATTATCCTTTTCAATCCAACTAACAGACGCACATCTCCACCGCTCAAATTAATTCATATTTCCCTATACTAATTCATCACTAATCCTTTTTAGGTTCTGGAGTAGCATGATACTAGCCGAAAAAAGTGCTTTGACACCTTGTCAGGGGTAGTAAGCACCATATAAATACAATAACAATTACAATATATTACAAACCCAACAGAAAACTTGAAACAACTTTAAAGGTAGTTGGAGCACTTTGGAAGGCTGCCTATGCTTAAACTCTAAAGGGACTAATCTTATATATTCGCCATTTACAATTGGGCTCAGTCAGAACCACTACCAAAACTACCATTGCAATAGAATGTAGATGAAAACCGACAGGCCACCTATATTAATTTACCTAGGAAAAGCCAATTTGCCACAACTCTTTTTAGATCAGCCTGTTAAAGCTCCTGATTCTCTAGTGTAGGCTTGAGGAAGGATCTTTTCAGTTTGCATGGGTGTTCACCCATTGATCGTGAGGATGCAGGACGACTGCACAGGATTCTAGGGGATGGTTTTAAAGATATTTTCAGGGCAATGATCTTCTTGGGAGCCTGCCAAGTTTATGTTCTGACTGGATCAATACATTCCTTTTCAATTTGTAAGTTGAAGGACCATTGTTTTGGTTCTTGATTGCAGGTAGCTGATTTTGGTGTCAATGGTGCTGACACCCTTCAGTTCTGTAGTTTCTGTACCACCTTTTGAATCTCTTTTTGCCAGTAGGGTTATAGGTTTAGTTTCATATTTCTTTGAGGCATGTAAGTTCAGTCTTTCACAGATTTTCTAAGTTTAATGTCATTGCTGAGCCAAACAGTCTTCTGTCTATATTGTCTCAGCCTGTTGTTTTGGAAGGAATCACCATGTCAAGCGCTTCAGTTAGCCAGTGGTGAAATGACTCACATTTTCAATTTAAGAAGTGTTAGACCTGACATCCAAATGTTTTGCCTTCAACCCTCTTGTTTTCTAATATGTTTTGTTCATTTTTGGACTCTGTGCACTTTACTACTGCTAACCAGGGCTAAAGTGCTTGAGCTCATTTCCTTAAACATGGTAAGATTGTAGTACACCTGATTGGCACACTTACTTTACTTGTAAGTCCCTAGCAAAGTGATACTACATGTACCCAGGGCACAGGGCCTGTAAGGTAAATGCTACTAGTGGGCTTGCAGCACTCATTGTGCCACCCACTAAAGTAGTACTTTAAAACATGTCTCAGGTCTGCCATTGCTGCCTACAGTGCAGTATTAATCTGCCAATTCAACCTAGCAAAATAAACCTTTTTCTGGGTCTAAACCTTCCTTTTTTAATACATATAGATAACCTCAATGTAAGCCGTAAAGGCCCATAGTACAGGGGGCATTGTATTTTTTTTTTAAAAATGAACATATGCGTTTCCGTTTTACTTGTCCTGGAAGCAAAAAACTCCTAAACTTGTTTTTCACAACTTTAATAGTAAAGTTGTATCACAATTCTAAAACTGTCACTTCCAGAAAGTTGGCATTTTCTTACCCCCAACCATTTTCATGCCTTTGTCAGGGTCCTGAGTCACATGACTGTGAATGGCTCTGGTATTGGGGTTTGTGTATTCCTGCCAGACAGTGAGACAAAGGGGACTGGTTGTAGGCAGGTTGGGCCATCCTGCCTAGATAGCTGGGGCAGGGCTGTTCCCTGCCCCCTTACACTTCAAAGGACTTGCCTCCAGCATACACAAAGGAACCTGACACCAGTCTTATGTCACCTCAGACTTCTTAGACCATTGAAAGGGCAATGGTAGAACTTTTGCTGAAACTTAATGCAGAAGTAGCCCACAAAAGCAGTCTGGCTTAACTTAGAGGCAATGTGTAAAGTATTTATGCAGTACTGAATCAGTAATAAAGTGAACATACAACACAAGGAAAATCTCAAACTAATTTAGAGGAATAGAGTACATTTCAATAAAATGATTTACACCAAAAGGAGAAAAATCTGATAAGTAAAACCAAAGATATGAATATTTAATGTTTCTGGCAAAAATAGAACCAAAAAGCACAAAGAACCAATCACAGTTATCTGATCATATTAGACCAGGGAAAAGTAAAAGTTCAGGCCAACCATAATGGAGTGCGGTTTGGATACAGGGACCAGGTTCATCCCACTGGGAAGTTTACATTTTCACTCAGTCCAATTCCACGCGAGGTGACTCAGCCGGCAGGTGCATCAAGGGGATCCTTGTTGACACAAGGAGCAGGTCACTGTTGAAGCCTCGCTTTAGTAAGAGACACCAGTGATAATTGGTGACTTGAAGAGCAAAAGAGCACAGAACCTCTGTATTTTCAACTGGAGTCCAGTTCTTGCAGTTTGCAGGTCGCATGAGTACACTCTGACACCAGTCGAGGGTCCAGAACCAGGGGAGGCACCTCATGGGTGTCAGGACCCACTCCAGCAGATGACAGCAGCAGGGATCATGCAGTTCCAGTTGGTTCCGGTCAGCTGGAAATCTGCAGGGGAGGCCCATAGAAGCTCGTTGTATCTTGGTAGCTCAAACAGGAGGTCAGCCAACTGACCCTCGGAGTCACTCCTGGGAATCTGGGTACAAGGCAAGCAGGTCCAGTCTTCCTTCTTCGGACAGCAATGCAGTCCTTCTTCTAAATCTTCCACAGGTCCTGGAGTGTTCTAGTGAGAGGCTCTGAGAGTGCGACTTTTATACCCAGTGCCAGACTGTAGGTGGAGATCACTCTATTTGTCTAACTCTAAACTGGTTCTGGTCAGTACTTCCCCATCCCCTGGATTGGCTCAAATCTGTCTAGGGTAACAAAAGGCAGACATGCCCAAGTGTGGGCTGCATTTGCCAGTGACAGGGTAGTGAGCTTTAAAAGTCAGGAAGGGGTGGGCACAGCCCTCAGGCTACCCTTTGAGGCTCATGAAGGGCTGAATACAACCCCCCTGGCCATCGTGCTCAGGAGAGGAACACCGAAGGACCTTTGTCCCCTGTCTGGAAAGAATACACACCACATCACACCACAGGGAAGTCCGAAATGTCATGTGACCCTGGACACGGTTAGAAAGGCACATTTAGTTTAGGTAAAAAAATGCCAATTTTCCAAAAGTGGCATTTTCAGATTAGTAACTTAAAATCTGACTTTACCATTAAAGCAGATTTTAAATTACAATTCTAATGTTTGGAAGATGTATTTCTCTATGTGCTCCTAAACTGATGTTATCAGTTATTTGAGTGTAATAAGGTAACCCAGTAAACGTCCTAGGGAGAGTTAGCCTTGCTACAGCAAAAACCACTTTAGGGGTTTTTCCACTGTCAGGAAATGTAAAACGTAAGCACACCTATCCTACTTTTTGAATACTATGCATCCTGCCATATGAGCCGTTAGGGCCTACCTCAGGGTCACTTATAAGTATTAAAAAGGAAGGTTTAGGCCTGGCAAAAGGTTTGTTTTGTTAATGGAACAAATGTACACTGCCACTTGGCCTGGCCACCCAGCAAAAGGTTAATTTGACTCTCATAACCAAAACTCTTAAACATTTATATGAATACAATCAGAATGGATCGAGTTCTTTACACATTGTTTATTGTGATGGATGATGACCCATACTCTCAAGTCGCTTGAAAACAAAAACAAAAATTACCAAAATTTAAGCATCAATGTTCATGACAACATGATAACCAAACTTATCAATGAATTTTTCTCTAACAAAGAAAAACTATGCTTTTCTTGAGGAGTTGTAGAATGAGCCCAATGCATTTTGGGAAGAATATCCCTTCTTCAGGGGCAACTGTAAAAGAATAACCAACGAGTGTTCTTGTTTAAATGTTTTCCAACATACAGGGAAAGAATGCTCATATTAATGCACTGCTACACAATTGACAAAGGGATGGTCTCCAAAACATCAACTGGTAGTGCAGCGTGTAAAAAAACTAATGTTAACTTTCCTTCAACTGCCGTAATAGAATGCAGAAAGATACCAGCACCTGTGTGAAACCGAATATTTCGCATATTAAAAGGATTAAAGAATGTGGTGCTTTGAGAAGTAAAGAAAGAATAAGATACCAATGCCTTATGAACACCGGGGTTAAATGAAACATGCAGGGATGATAATGGAATGCGAACACTGAAAGACCCAGAAAACACATCTCCATTTAGTGGTAGTGAAGTTCCAACCTACTGAAAGTGTGAAAAGCTAGGTGAAGAAAACTGTAACGAGCTGAGGCAAATGAGGAAAAACAAACGTACTCAAGAAAACGAAACTTTGTTCAAAGTTCCAAGAATACGTAATTCAAAAAACGGAACCTGCAAAATAACATGTGAAGGTATGGCTATCATCTCCAACAGATCATGTGTAGATGAAGAGAAATGTTTGAATACACAGCAACAATACCTTGAATATTTACACAACAGGAACTGATGGTATCCCAATTCGATAAAACGTGCCAATATGTGCTGCAAAATGTCTCTATAAAAAATAGTAAGGAGCTATAAAGGTGATTAAAACTGCAAAAATAAGTTCCCGACAAATATCTTATCATCATGGAAACACCGAGGATTTCAAACAAAGTGCAATGTGGCATGCAATTACTGTGGTGGTGACCCAAAGAAATAGCGTTCTCAGTCAACAGAAATAAAAACTGGACTGGCTCAAATGCCAGAAAGTTCGGCGTTCCTCATGGTCGCCATCTTGAACTTGCCCAACAACAAGAAAACAAGAATAGTATGCGTGAAACCGTAAGACAAAACAATTGGTAAACCTGTATTAGCTCAAACACCTCTCATGGTCGCCCTCTTGAACTTGCCCATCAACAAGGAAACACGAATGGTATGCGTGAAACCGTAAGCCAAAACAATGAGTAAACCTGTATTAGTTCAAACACCGCTAATGTGGAGGTGTCAACAAATCTAGTGGAACTAAAGAATAACTTCACCCAAATCCGCAATAACTAACTCGAATGACAAAGAGTTCGGTGTTGATAATGGTCACCATCTTAAACTCGCCCAATAAAAAGGGAACACGAACAATATTCATGAAACCAAGATCCAAAACAGAAGGTAAACCTGTGTTAACTAAAACATCACTAGTGTGGAGGTGTCAACAAATATTAAAGATACTGGGACAAAAGAATGATCCCACCCAAATCCGGGTAAACAGTGACAATGTGACAGTGAGTAAAGTTATGTTGAAAAGGAGAGAAAAAAGGTAAAAGCTGTCCTGGCACCAGAAAGAAAGCCAGAATACTCTCTTATCTGAAAATAAACAGAAGTTTAAGGAGGAAGAAGGAAGGTTACTGTTGCTCAATGCAAATATAAAAATAGAGAACTGACACACACGAGTAGAATTGAAGCTAGTGACAACCTGCTCATTAATATGAATCAGTAGTGTCATGAGTAAACAGTTACAGATGCAGATACTGTGAAAAACTGCAAATGAAAATACAACATGATTAAATTGTCGCAGACAGTGATATGGAAGCAAAATTGAATATTACAAACACGTTGAGGTGCTACAAAAGTAATAACACAGCGAACGATTTCCAATATGATGTTCTAGATTGTGCATACATAACAACATGTTGTATGCTATCTAATAATTCAGCTTGTTGGACCTCACTGGTAATGTAGTAATGTGAATGCATTAAACAGGATGTTTTGCATGTGCATGACACGTGGGTGTATAAATTAGAATTTACAAAAAGCAGCTCATGTGAATTTTGTCTATGAGTCCAAGAGGTGTCATTGTACTAAACGTTTTAATCTGCACTGGTTTTCCTGTCAAGGGATACGCAATGAAATTCCCTGTGATTACGTTGTTGCAGTGAATGCAGTTATGACATTTCTTCATGCCAGTTTCAATGTCACGGAGTTTTAATCCTTGATTAGTTAGAATTTCTTTAATGTTCTTACTTCTTGTGTATGCGAATAAAGGCTTATCAACAAATACATTTTTAAAGTCAGGTTCATGTTGCAAAAGTTCCCAACATTTATTAATGATTTTTTTAATTGTAGTTGATTTGGTGGAAAATTTAGAAACAAATGCCATCCGCTCTTGAGGGTCTCTCACTTTAGTGTTCAACAGTTCACCACGGTCTATTGAAGACATTCTAGCTACAGCTTTTTGAAGAAGGTTCTCGGGATAACCCCTCTGTATGAAATTTCGTTTTTGTTCTTCCAAAGCTGTTGAGAAAGCTTCTTTTGAGGAGGATATCCTTTTTATCCTTAACATCTGTGAGTAAGGTAAATTGTGTATCAGATTATCCGGATGGAAACTGTGAAATAAAAGTAAGTTGTTCCGTTCTGTTTGTTTCTTGTGTACAGTCGTTTCCAACTTCATATGGGTCTTGGCAACTTGTACATCTAAAAAAGGTACGCTCTTAGTACTGATGTTGTGTGTGAAATGAAGTCTTGCATTTATCTGACTGAGGTCCTTTATTTTGAACTCCAATTTCTCTTGGGTGTTATTCCATATCAGGAAAATATCATCATTGTAGCAGCCAGAAAAGATCAAATTGGAATTCCACTCAAGATCAGAAAAAATAGAGTCTTGCTCAAACTTCGCCATGAAGGGTTTGGCGTACGATGGCGCCCCTGAAAAGCCCATTGCAGTGCCACTGAGTTGAAGGTAATACTCATTATTCCACACGAATTAGCTGTGCTGTAGATAAAACTGAAGGATTTCCCAAATGAACACTTTGTTGGCTTGTATGTTTGGTTGTTGCAGTAATGCCCATTCACAGGCTTCAATGCCTTCTTGTAAGGGAATCGAGGTGTATAGCGATGTAACATAAATTGTACAGAGTAACCACTGTTCGATTGTTCCACAATCAAAATGTTCTAAAAGTTGTAGGAAATGATTGGTATCCTTTATGTACTATTTCCAATTTTGTACAAATGCTTGTAAGAAATGATCTACATATTTGCCCAATGGCTCAAACAGAGAGTCACACCTCGACACTATGGGTCTAAATGGAGGATCATGTAAGTTCTTGTGTACTTTCGGTAGCATGCACAATTTGAGATGCCTAGGATGTTGAACTGTAAGGAAACTTCGTGTATTTGATGATATCCATTTCATATCTTCAGCTTTTTCCAATGCCAAAGTTAACGTCTTCTTAATTTCAACCGTAGGATCCTTGTCGAGTCGTAAGTATGTTGAAGAGTCCATTTTTTTCACCTTTTTCAAATAGAAGCTTTTGTCCATCACTACTAAGGCGCCGCCTTTGTCAGCTGGTTGAACAATTATTTGTTGGTTGTTGGACAAGTCTCGAATGATTCTAAATTCATTGCTGGATAGATTAGATCTCCTTGTGGATTTAATGCAGCCATATCTTTCTCTATAAGAATTTCAAAAGTGTCTAGTATCTTATGTGAAATCGGTGCGATGTACGTACTATGGGGTTTGAATTCCTTATACCATGGTTGTTCTTGACCATCTGTGGGTGGTAGTACGTTTTTGAAAAATAATCAGAGCTTTAGGTCTCTTTTTTTTTTTTTTTTTAGCTTAAATACATTTACAACAAACAGATTGGAAGAAATGCCACAATTTAAACCATATACGCACTGGCAGAGTGGTGGTGTGGTATGTATTACCTTTATCTTTTTTTTTATTTTTTCCAGAAAGGTATTGTACACATAATCATAGAATCAAATTTCCAAATTATTCCATCATTATACACTTCATTATATAATATAAATTATAATCATGTATTCTAATTAATACTTATTGCATACATAAAATTCCGAAAGAAGAAGAGATAAATAAAAGAAAAACAATCTCAGATATCTATACAATTCATTAGAAGAAAAAGAAAAAAGGCGTACCAGGTACGGAGAAAAAGTAATAGATCAAAAAAACCTTGATACATGATTTATCTATTTATCAGGTCCCTTCCCGGCTACCCACTTTGTTATTGGAGCCCATAATTTCATTCCCCATTTTCTAGCCTGGCGACCCTTACAGTCATATAAAGCCTGTTCAAGTTTATATATGGCTAAAAAACGAGCCAAATTTTCATGGAAGCAAGGGGGCATTGGGTCTTTCCATCTGGTTGCAATGAGTAACCTAGTTATAGTAACCGAGATAAATAAAATACTGGATTGAGCTTGATCCAGTTCTGCCTTACTATCATACCCTACCATCATAATTGAGGGGGTTAATATTACAGTTTTACCAAGAATCTTCTCCCAGAACTTTACCAACTCTGTTTTTAATAAATCTATTTGCGGGCAGCCAAAAAACATATGGATCTCCTCTGCTGGTCCCCTCACACATCTAGGACATTTGTCGTCCTCCCTTTTCCCCCATTTAAATAATTTGTAAGGGGTAAAGTATAGATTAAAAATTGTTTTGTAATGTTGTGCCTTTAAGTTGGATGAGAGAAGCGTTTTCCTTGCCAGCAGTAGTGACGTATCGATATCCAAGTCATCGTTTTCTAACCTGCTGGCCCATTTTGTCTCTATTTTCTCAATATCGTCTGAGACATGCCCCATCAATATACCATATAAGTGCTTCATCTTGCAAGTGGGCTTCCCCATGGTCTCAAACAACGTAATTTTAGTGCTAGGAATTGTTTCTTTCCGTTTGCCCAGAAGTCCCTTTATTTGAAGGTATTTAAGATAGTGCCCATCTGGGATTCCGTATTCTCTTTGTAGGTCAGAAAAAAGATATAGTTGGCCTTTTGATTGGATATCCCCTACTACCTTTAGGCCTAGTTGTTCCCACTGTTTCCCTATAACATCATAGAACACTGGGGGACATAGTGATGACCGCCAGATAGGTGTATATCTTGTATACTTCTCAATGTTCATGTGTTTTTGGATTTTGCCCCACATTTTCCAGGCATTCGTAATAATCTTAAATCGAACTTTTTTGTAGTAGCTGGGTTCAAGCTGTCGGAGCAATAATGCTCTTGCCTTTTCCCCGAGTGCCAATTCAAAGATTGTTGGCAGGCCCGTAGCCGATACTCCCCCAACTCCGGTATTTTCAAAAAAGAGTATGTTCATTTGTTGCAGTAGCGCTGCCCAGTGATAAAAAGTGAGGTTAGGAGCAGCACATCCACCCCGTGGTTGCGACAAAGTAAGAAACTTTAGGGATCTCCTAACCTTGCCGTAGTGCCAAATAAATTTGCTAAATATGGAGTCTAGTGTTTTTATAATAGATCCTTCAATCTCGACCGGAAGCGTCCTGAACAAATATAATATCTTGGGGAGCATCACCATTTTTAAGACATTGACTCTTCCTATAATAGTCAGATGCAGTGAATTCATGCGCTTGAGATCGGTATCTATTTTATTAATCATGGGGTTAAAGTTAATTTGAGCAATCTGATCTATATCCGGGCTGATCCTAACCCCTAGATAGGTAGCCGTAGGTACTCGCCGGCTATCTTGAAAGATGACATTCTCAGTAGAAACTATTTGGGTCCTAGACTTATTCAATAGATACCCCGACTCCTTTCCGAATATTGTGGCCAAAGTTTCTATTTCCTTCATAGCCTCTTCTGGGTTGGGCGCTAATATCGCAATATCGTCTGCGTAAGCGAGTACTTTGGTATTGTGCCCCTGGGTTGTCACTGATGCAATAGCCTGGTTCTCAATAATTACTTGGATAATTGGATCAATATATAGGGCAAATAAAATTGGGGAGCAAGGGCATCCCTGCCTTGTTCCTCTTGTCACCCTTATCATATCTGATTCTCTGCCCATCAACTTAAGCTTTGCATAGGGTGCCCTATACATTGCTTTAATTGCGGTGACAGCTCGAGGGCCAAACCCCTTAGCTGCCAGGTCCTCCATAAATACTCCCACGCCACCCGGTCGAATGCTTTTTCCGTGTCCAGGAGGATCATAGCCAGTCTGCTATTAGTTACCCGTGTAATATCGAACAGAGCCACAACACGTCTTACGTGATCAGTTGTGTCCCTGCCCGGTACAAAGCCATGTTGCCAGGGTGAGACAAGACTGGCTATGACCCCCTGGAGGCGATTCACCAGAATTTTGGAATAGATTGTTGCCTCCGCATTAATTAGAGAGATGGGCCTATATGAGGTGGGCTTGTCAGGTGGTTTATCCTTTTTTGGAAAAATGACAATATTGGTGCCCTTCCAAGACTCTGGTGGGTTTCCGGAGTATTGTACCCCCAAGAACAAGTCCCAGAGGAGGGGAGTTAGCTCTTCCTGAAATAATTTATAGAATTCTAGTGGGATCTTATCGGGACCCGCTGCCTTGCCAGAATTTAGCTGCTGTATTGCTCTTTGTACCTCCTCGAGTGTAAATTCGGACTCCAACCTATCTTGCGCTTCCCCCCCCAACCTCCTATGCTCCTCTCTAGTCCTGACAAAGAGGTCTCCCTCAAGGCCTGATGTCTCTTCCATATACAGATCTTGGTAAAATTTATGAAATACTTCCATGATGTCCCCTGGGTCTGTATAGGAGATCCCCCCACTTATTATGGAAGATATCTGGCTCTTCATTGATTTTTGTCTGGTCTTTAGAGCGAGTAATCTCCCAACCGAGTCTCCATATTCGTAACTCTCTGCCCTATACGTTTGATATCCAGCTGCAGCCTTCTGTGAATAGTGCGCTCCTATCTCGGCTTTGATCAAAGTAATATCTAGTTGCGTAGCTGTGGCTTCCCTCCCCTGAGCTATCTTAGCCATATGTTCTCTCTCTAGATCTCGATGCTTAGCGTGCAATAGCTTAATCCTCTCCTCTTGTTGCAGCGTTTTATTGGTGACAAAACTAACCATCTCCCCCCTTAATCCCGCCTTAAATGCAACCCACACCGTGTTGCGGGATGCGCTGTATCTATTCATATAAAAAAATTCAATTATCCATTTTTTGAAATAGGAGATATATTCCTGATCCACCAGCAGTTTCCGATCAAATGTCCATTGTGGATGCTGCCTATATATTTGTTGTGATTTTACCTCTAAGATCAAGGGATTATGATCAGACATAAGTTTTGGGAGCATTTCTATCTCAGCCCCACCCAGAATCTGCTTTGAAATGAAAAAATAATCTAGCCTAACAAATTTCTGGTGAGGGTAAGAGAAATATGTGTATCCTCAATCGGAGGGGCACTTGGCTTCCCACACGTCTGTTAGCCCATGACTTTTAGTTAATGCTGCTAGAGCTCTAAATATTTTAGGTTTTCTTCCTTGATACCTACTGAGCATCCCACTGCCTACTCCTAGATGAATATTGAAGTCCCCTCCCATAATTAACGGGGTAGGCCAGGTTGCCAACTCTATTTCCAAATCTTCAAATATTTTAGGCTCATCCTGATTCGAGCCATACAGTGATACTACTGTTATTCCAAGCTCTAGCTCCACCACAGCCTGTCTCCCTCCTGCGTCAGCCAGCGCCCGTTTAGCTGGTCCCAAATAATTCCTAGCAAAGATAGCAACCCCTCTGATGTTAGAGGTTTGGGTAGAACAAACCATTAGGGAATACCCCGTAATCCTCATTAACCCCCTCTTATCCCATGGTATATGTGTCTCTTGGAGGCAGATTATGTCCGAATTAATGCATTTTAACATTTCCATAATCCGATTCCTTTTATTCCTATCCCCTAGGCCCCCTATATTAACCGAACAAATAGTCAGCTTACCCATTTAAATTGAGTAAAAGCTCCTTCTTTATTGTTTCGATAATCTTTTTCCCCTTCCAACCCTGGAGGGAACATTTTATTACTAATTCAGTCATTCTATTTACGATCTCATGATTTAAACTAGTTCTAACAGTAGCCTCTCTGAGTTTTTCATCCCCTTTTTGCCCCTCTGCCCCAAAGTCCCTAAGACCCCCACCCCAACCTTTACCCACCCCGCACCCCCCTCTGGCCCCACCCGTGCCCTTCCTCTCAGCCCCCCCCTTCCCTCCCTCTCCCCCATCGATGGGAAGTGTCCAGACCGCACATCGGTCTGTTGGGAGATGGGGAGCGGTTTGCTAACACCGTGAATAATCATACACCTAAACCTCCTATGAGAACAAAAAAAAGAGCAAAAGATAGAGCAAAAGTGCAAATTGAGGAATATCTTGACTCTCCTTAACCTCTCCTTGAGAAAAAGGAAAGGTTAAGGAGAGTCAAGATATTCTTCCTAATACCTCGGAGACAGGAACGCTGCCCCAAAATATCAAGAAGGAGAAAAAAAAAAGATACAATATTCCCGCCCCCCCTTCTACACTTCTACTGTTAGCACTTTATCATCCACATATTAAGGTGTCAAGGCTTAAGTCCTGTGAGAAATTCTTTAGCTTTTATTTCGGATGTGAAAAACCTCATCGAGCCTTGCCAGACTACCTTCAGGGAGGCGGGATTATTCAGAAAAGCATTTGTTCCTTTATCCTGAAAAGGTTTTATTAGCTGGCGTAGTCGCCACCTTCTCTCGACGGTGGCGTGGCAAAAGTCTGGTGTAACGAAAAAAGAGACATCGCCCACCTTTCTCCTGGCTTCAGGTCTAGCTTTTTCGAAGACCGCTTGTCTCAAGAGAAAATTTCCGAAAAAGACCAGTATGGCTCTAGGCCTTGCCCCTTCTTTAGCCGAGTTTCTCAGAGTGAAAGGTGTCCTATGCACTCGCTGCACTTCTGTCTGCCAGTTCCAATCTGTAAGTTCCGGGAATGCTTGCTGAAAAAGATCCAACACATAAGCTCGTATATCTGATCCTTCTTTCCCTTCAGGGACGCCCAGGACCCGTAGGTTGTTGCGCCGTTTGCGATTCTCACTATCCTCAAGTTTCCATTGGATATCGACAATCCGTTTTTCTTGTTCACTGGATTGTGTGAGTTTTTCAGCTACCTGTGTCTCAACATTGCTAACTCTAGTTTCGAGCTCAGTGAGGCGTTCGCCTATAGTGCTGCAAGTCTTTGTTAATTTCCTGACTCCGCCTTGGACTTTCCTTGCCGCATTCTGGGCTTTGCGGGCATCAGCCTGTGTCTCTTCACGGTGCTGAATGATAGTTTGCAGGACAATTTCTAATGTAGGTGCTTGCGAGTCAGAAATGTCCTAGGGTATTGCATTCTGTGCAGTGTTTATTGCCTCCATTGCTGAATAGTCCCATTTCAGACTAGCCGCCTTTTGCAAGTGATGCCCAGATTTCTTACGACCTATTCGGTGAGCTGTTAGGAAAATAGAATCTCCTGTTTTCTCCGGGTCGCTATCATTTTCGCTGGATGTGAGAGAGGACCCTGAGTCGCCTGACCATTCAGGGCCATCAGATAGAGAGAAGAAGCAGTCGTTGGAGTCAGACAAAGGCACTGTATTAATGTGGAGAATCTCTTTATCCTGGGTTTGAGAGTGGGTTTGAGAGTGGGATAATCCTATGGGGTCAAGTTGTAAATCTGGCTCTGTAATTTGGCCTGTTATGCCCCCCACTGTCTCCCCTTCATTTGCCAGGCATTTTTCTTCATTTTCTTTATTTTCTTTATTTTCCTTATCCTGAAAAGTTAGTGGCCCCCTCTGATTCACAGCATCTAAACTAACCTCCTCAATCACATTTCGTTTTAGTAGCTTTAGTTGTTGGTCAGTACTCACAGTATGGCTCTCAGGGTGCACTTCCTCACCCGGGTGAATGTACGGAACAGCCTCCTCAGCCTCAGCAGAATCACTAGCCTTCCCCTGGTGAGATAGAGCTCCCGTCTCATGCTCTGCCTCCAATGCTCCTGGTACCTCGGCTGAGTTTGCAGACTGCTTTCCCCCAGCAGCGTGCAGCATTTCCAGCACCGAGCCACCCGGTGCACGGCGCCCGGACGAAGTTCCGCCCCTTCCTTTCTCCACAGCCGGCTCCTTCTCTTTCGCAGATGCAGGCGCTGCTGCCTGTGGTGTTCGTTTGCCGCCTTGTCTCCCCTTGGGGCCGGCAGGATCCGCGATCGGAGGTACGCCAGACTTCGATTTTGCAGCGCTGGCCACCTTGGGAGCCATTCGTGCACTGGCCCTCGCTCGGCAGCACGGCAGCCGACAGCCTTCAACACCCTCACCACCAGTTGCGATACAGCACTGTGCCACAGCAAAGGATCGTCCTCGTAGAAGCCGCTGGTTCCCCGCTGGGCATCCGCAGCAGCGCCAAGGATTCCGCCGTCACTACAGAGCATCTGGTAGGTGTCTGCTAATTTTTTTTTTTTGCCTTTATCTTAATAGAGCCACCATTTCACGGTGTTTAGTTGGCAAACCCGCTCCTACAGCCTCATGCGGCCGCCATCTTGCTTCCGCCCCAGAGCTTTAGGTTTCTCATGAATTTGAAAATTGAAACTTCCCATTCCAGTGAGTTTGTATTGTATGTAGGAACAAAAGATGTGCCTTTATTCAAAACTCTCAGTTGTTGCGTTATCAATACTGTGGATGATATGTTGATGATTAAGTTTTGGTCTTGCTCCGTAAGTTTATGCTGATTCTTTCTCTTTCTTTTTCCTCTCCATGTTTCTTTGATCCGCTTTGGTCTGGTGGTCTGCCGGTAGTGTGGCCGTATGCTAGACGTGGACGTGGACTGAGTGCTTAGACCAGCTGGTTCCTCTGGTTTTTGTTGTGCTCTTTCTAGAGTTTTACTGGATCCTGCATCAATGTTTAATGGTGTCCTATGTGGTGCTATGTCCTGATCAAACACTATACTTTCTTGTGATGATGTCGTGGGTTTTTGGGTAGTTCTTCTTTGGACATATACCTCCGCCCAAGTGTGCACCTCGTTCAGCTTGCAATCTATTGTGTCACGTTTACATTTTCTAAGTTTCCTTTCTTGAATTTCTTTCCCATAGGCATCTAGTTTTTCATTTAGGTCAATGAGTGTTGTCTTCAACAAGTCTGGTTCACTTCTAGTGGTCAAAGCCGCTTTGATCAATTCGATTTCTTCCTCCAATTCTTTAATAGTCTGTGACAGTTCTTCTACCAGAAGGAGAATGAGGTCTAGTGAACATTTGTTGAGACTGGCTTGCCATTTTTTAATAAAAACTTTATTAAATTGAAATTTAAATAACATGGGTTTTTTTTTTTTTTTTTTTTTTTTTTAGTCCTCATTTATTAGTCAATATATTTTAGACTTAAGAAAGAAGGTATTCCGCCCATCACAAACAGCCGATTTGAGGGAATCCGGTCACTCCCATAGGAGAGAAGGATACCAAGTATCTCCAGATTCACCCCTATGGCTTCCCCCGTAATGATTCCAACCTCAATCTTAGTTCTTTTATTGGAGCAATGCCGTATCTGCCAATACACTCCATTAATGACATGTTCTTAATCATCGGACCCAGAAAACAAAAATAAGAATAGACAATGGAGGCGCTTCACAGGGAGACCAACATATTCATATATCAAAGCAATAAATCTAGAAATCAACAAAGACTAACTACAAAAAATTTATGTATATTCTTAATTATCCTTAAACAGAAAGACTCCTATCCACCCAGTTATCCCAGATTTCCCAAAATTTGGTTTTTTGTTCTTTGTCCCAGATTGATCTAAGTTTGATATTCTCTGAATCGAAAATATCCATTCCTCTTCTATAGGAGGACAAGCTAAAATCCATTTAATACACAACTCTCTTCTAGCTAGAAGAATCAGAGTGAAAAACAGTGCTCTGTGCTTTTTTGTTAGAAAGCCTCCGTCTAACTCCCTCGGGAGTATCCCAAAAATTATGGAAACAGTTGTTAATTTTATTTCAAATCCCATAATATCTGAGATGGTCTTACCCACTTTCTGCCAAAAGGAAGATATTACCGGGCAACTCCAGAACATATGCACCTCATCAGCCTTGTCTTCTCCACACTTTGGACACTTCTTAATTTCTCTCATTCCCATCTTCGATAATTTCTTAGGAGTCCAATAGGCTTTATGTACTGTGAAGAGGTGATTCTTTTTAGAGGTGCAGCACTTACATAAGACCATAGAAAAGACATAGATACTTGCCCGATGTTATCGAGGTCTTCATCTTCTAGCAGGTCTTTCTTCCAAATTTCATCAAACGAAGTCTTCATCTCTTCTCCGTTTTGGACTAATAACCAATACCACTCTGATACTTCTTTTGTCTTTTTCTGATAAGAACATATTTTTGAGGCCAAATCCAGGTTGCCTTTTAGGTCTTTACTTATAGACTTTACCCAACTATTCAGCTGATAATATTTGAACCTAGAAACTAAGTTTTCACATATCGCCGAAAAGTGAGGCCAAGAGATCAGTTCTGCATCAACGATTAATTGCCCCCAAGTAGTAATGCCACAAGCACGGAGAGGAATTGCCAGGGCATCTTCCATACATATAGGCATTCCTGGGGAATCCCAGACTGGTGCTACCTCATTGTAATACGGAATTTTTAGAAGGCCTCTTATCTGAGACCAAAGCTTCATAGCTGATACCAAAATCTTCAATTTAACCTTCTTGAAGTATTTTGGATGTCCAAATTTTAAAAGAAAGCACCCTGCTTGTTTAGAGACCTCTGTTGTAAGAGCTTTAAAAAGTGGGGAAAAAGATTCGCTTTCCAACAATAATTGTCTAAAATTTTTTAGATGGAAGGCACAAAAGTATAAATATAAATCTGGAGTCGCTATGCCTCCATAGGCTTTTTCTTTCTAAGTTTCTTTAACGCAATTCTGGGATGTTTATCTCCCCAGATAAAACTTGAAAAGAAGCCCTGCACCTTTTTAAACCAAACTTTTGAGAACTCTAGGGGGATAGTATTAAATAAAAATGTAAATTTTGGCAGAATAGACATTTTCAATAAATTGGATTTGCCTAATAATGAAAGTGGAAGCCCCCCATGTTTGAAGTTGTGCTTTTACTATTTTGGTCACTTTCTCAAAATTAACCTGTGCTATTTTATCAATATTTTGAACTATCTGGATGCCGAGGTATCTAATTTCCTTCTTTGTGTAGGTACACCTAAAGTTGGTGTTCCATTTCATTAACTCGGTTTTCTGTTGATTGATAAGGTAGCCAGAAACCTTTCCAAATCTCTCAAATTCGGACCATATCTCTGAGAACAGTTTTTCTAAGTTGCTAGTGTATATTATAAGATCGTCTGCATACAAACCAATTTTTTTCTCCCACCCATTACATTTAAAAGGGATAATATTTTGACAGGCTCTCAATTTACACGCTAAGGGTTCAATGTAAATATTAAAAAGTAAAGGGGACAGAGGACATCCCTGCCTAGTACCTCTTCCTATTTGTATTGACCTAGTTAGTTTCCCATTGATTAAAATTTTAGCTGTAGGATTTTTGTAGAGAGCTTTAATTGCTGTCTCAACAGTTTCGCCCAGATTAAAATGTTGAGTTACTTTAAACAAAAAAGACCAGTTGACCCGGTCAAATGCTTTGGCAGCATCGAATGTCATTACTGCCAAAGGGATCTTATAATTCTGGGCCATATCAATCGCCCCAATTAAATCGTGTGTTAATTCACTGAGTTGTCTTCCCTTCATGAACCCTTTCTGGTCTTGATGTATCAAAGGACCCATCACTTTATCTAGGCGTCTAGTAATAATCTGGGTATATATTTTATGGTCGCAATTTAGAAGTGAGATTGGTCTATAAGACTCACAAAGTCTTGGATTTTTATTAGGTTTTAATATCATTGTTATAATGGCTTCTTCCCACGATACGGGGGGATTATGACCTTCTAAGAAACATGAGTTAAACAATTTAAGAAGAAAGGAGGCAAGTTCTTCTTTCAGGATAATGTAAACTTCATTGGGAATGGAATCGGGGCCAGCAGCCTTTCCCTTTTTAAAGTGTTGATCGTTTGAATGATTTCCTCCCTAGATATAGGGCGATTTAGTTGTTCTTTTTCATTTTGTGAAAGTGAAGGGAGAGCTAAATCTGAGAGAAAATCTTCTATACTATCTTCATCTATAATTGACTCATCCGTGTATAGGTTTTTAAAAAATTGGACAAAAGTCTCCTCAATTTCGGATTCATCCGAAATGATGTTGCCAGTGTTCAAGCAGCGAAGGTCTCTTATCCAATTTCTTGTCTGATCGACTTTCGTTTTCCACGCTAGAAGCTTACTACACCCCTCTCCATATTCGTGGTGGGCTAATTTACTTGTATCCCATTTTTTTTTACTATAATTTCTAGAAAATCAGCTAGCTTATGTTTTGCTGTATTTAATTTTCTCAGAGCATTGGTGTTTTCCTGATCTTGCTCAAAATTTTCCTGAAGTTTATATATACCTTCTTCCAATTTTTTAGTCTCTTCTTGCATCTTCCTAGACCAATAAATCGATATAGTTGTTAAGGAGCCTCTCAAGTATGCCTTATATGTGTCCCATATTATTTGGGGAGAAGCTGAATCAAGATTAAAATCAAAAAATTCTTTAGTTTCCATCTTCATTTTATCAACTACTTCATCCTCTAAAAGCAATGCTCGATCAATGGTCCACCTCCGGGATGAAGGGCTCACTTCCATAACTAATTCAATAATGACTGCGGAATGATCGGACATATGTTCTGGGGCGTGATTAATTGAGGTAATGTTTCTGCTTGTTGCGATATCAACTAAAAAAAGTCAATTCTGGAGCGATGTCCACATTTTTTGTTATAGAAAGTAAATTTCCCACCAGATGTCTTAGATTTGTGGGCCATCTCTCTCCAGATATCCACAAGCCCGATATCAGACATTAATTGTCTCAAGGCAGTTCTCATTCTCTGCGTATTTACCGCTACTCTAGATGAGGTAGAATCTTGACTTGGATCAAGAATCACATTAAAATCACCCCCTAGTATAATACGATCATTTATTTTAGATAAGTGAAATAGTAAAGTGTACAAAGTGGCAGGATCGTCCGAATTTGGCCCATAATAACCCGCAAAAGTTATCCATTTATCATTGATCTTAACTCTGGCTATCGACCACCTTCCCAAAGGGTCAACCATACATTCCCTTAGCATAGCATGGGCAGATTTTTTAATTAAAATTGCGACCCCTTTCACTGTACAAGATTGAGTTGTACAAATACAGTGTTCGATCCACTTTTGGTGTTTCAAAACCACTTCCCATTCCTCTTTAAGCAAATGTGATTCTTGAATAAGAAAGACATTACAATCCGACAACCTTAAAAACTCTAGGATTTTCTTCCTTCTAGAGGGGACCCTTAACCCATTAACATTCCAGGACATAATTCTCACATTCTCCTTTTTAGTTGGCCCTAATCCAGAATACATTAATTTCCCTGCCAACATTTATCCTTAAAAACAGAACGACGGAAATTGCGTAGGGCCCTTTGATTAAAAATAAAAAACGAGGACATTTTTTTTGCTTTTCTCCCACTTGCTCCCCCACCCTGTGTGTAAAAATAATTTTTTCTTTTGTATGTTTTATGTGCAACCCACCCCCCTCCCTTAGGGAACCCTCCCTTACTGTTACTAGAGGTAAAATTATATACCTCTGGTTTTTAGGCTCTCTCTCTGACCAGGCTTAAATCCATATTTCATTTGGATGTGCTCTTTATTTGATTTATTAAGGCATTTGCCTCCTCCGGATCTTTAAAATTAAACATTTTATTGTTCCACATTACTTTAAGGGAGGCAGGAAAGCGTAGGTTTGCTGTAGCACCCAAATTTCTTAATTCCTGCATCGACTTCCCCAGCTCCCATTGTTTGTCCTGAGTAATGTGAGAAATATCTGACCTGACACGAAATGTCCATCCACCTCTTTTATACACTCCTACTTTTAAACCTGCTACTAGAATTTTTCTTTAAGTAAATACGATTTAAAATTCACTAGAATCCTTCTTGGATTTTTTTTTCCAGGCCTTTTTGAATATGGATCCCGATGTACTCTTTGTACATCCTCCTCAAGAAGTTGTTTCTCAATATCAGGGTGTAATTCTATGAGGAGGTTGATTATAAAAGATCTAATGTCTCCTCCTTCCGCATCTTCTGGTATATTCAGAAATCTAATGTTGTTCCTCCTAGCGTTGTTTTCCAGACTTTCCAGTTTTTCTTTTAAGGTTTTGTCCCCGCTTTTTATCGTCTGGATCTCACGTACGTTTTTATCTACTTTCATAGTGAGATCCTCCATGGCCAACTCTACGGCCCCCACTCTTTCTGACATATCATTCAGTTTAGCTTCTAGAGTCTCACAGACCATTTGTATTTTCAATTGATTACTTTCCGAGACTGCAAATTTATCTCTTAATTCAGTGAGGAGAGTTGTTAATAATTCCTCTGTAGCAGAGTGAGCCCCTGTATTGCCAGTTATGCTTGGATTCCTCACTAACTCCTCTGCTAGTAGGTTATCTCCTTGGGGGAGGTCTGGTGTCACCAGACTGCCAAACTGGGTCTCAGCACCGTTGGACTGGGGTGCCGTATTATCTTTTCTAGTCTGAAGAAGCGGGGGAACCACATCATCTTCTCATCAACCAGATGGGAGATAGGGTCAAAGGCATTCTTCAAAGTGACAGGCTCCATTGCTGTCCTTAAGGAGGACTGAGTATCTTGAATCTTAAAATATGACCTTAGTGAGGGTGTAATGCGAGTCTTGCCTGAAATAATTTTAGGCTGTTTCTTCTTCCCCTTACCAATACCAAGGGGGATTTACCTTGGGAGTCTTTTATGTTCTGGCCGGGACCTATGCTTTTAACTAGTTTTAAAGACTTAACTTGAGTTACCGGCGCCAGTTCTTTACTAACAAACTCAAGAGGGGATTGATTTTGACCCCAAATATCCCTACTTCTAAGAGTATATCTATTTAGTCTGTTGGCCCCTGTAAAAGGACCTTCGTCTCGACTCTCTACTCCTGGCCCCTCACGTTCTGCCTTCAGCTTAGGCCCCCAATCTCGCCCTTTCCTCCTTACCGGAGTCATTTGAAGTCGCCATACACCAAAAGCTGCTCCCTCCGAGACAGGCAAGTAACTTCCCTCGTCTGGAGCCGATTTCTTTTCTGCTCCGATATACTCCAGAGACTCAGGGGTTAATGTACCAGACACACGTTTCCGACGTGGAAAGGTGGGGGCGGAGGTCCAGGTCCTGTCGCTCCGAAATCCAGCTCCGGCAGCGACTCGTCTTCCGTTCGAGATCTGGACCGCCGCCTCCAACCAGCGACCCCCCCGCAGGACCGCCTCTCCTCCAGCCGCCACGTCTACCCGCTCGGTTGATCCACGTCCAAGTCTAAGACACCGGCAGCCCGCCGATACTCCACGGACGTCCCCCTGACGCCGGCGCCCACAAGGAGAACGAAAACCGGGAAGCGAGACACCACGGGACACCTCGCAGGTCAGTACCTCAGTAAACACTCATGTTCTGTCACATCCAATCCTATCATTGTGGCATAATCACGTAGGCAGAGAGAGAGCCTCCGGCCGCAGCTAACCAACGGCCGCCATTTTCCCCGGGCCAGTGCCTCCAATAAATCTCTTGGTCAAATAACATGGGTTTTATTGGAAGTCTCAAACCATGTGGAATTCTCTTCACCTTGTGGTATTGTATGAGCATGGATGCATGGAGCCGTTGGTTTAATGTTCTTCTAGAAATGAACTCTAGTTGCCGAAGTTGTTGTGTGATGGAGCTAACCTGTATGTTGAAAGATCTGGTTTCTTGTATCAATGAGTAAATATCTGTAGCTTGAGCTGTAATATAAGTTTTAGTTTCATCGCGATTATCCGTGATACTTGATATTGCTTCGAATGACATGTTTATTCTAGGGGTGCTGCAGTTGTTGTTTGGCAAATGAATCAGTAAATGAACTGTGTTGCCAGGTTTTGCCAGGTGAATATGTTAGCTTAGAAGTGCACTATAGGCTGCAGTGGCAGGATTGATATATATTTTACAGTGATACTTTAGTGGTTGGCAAAATGAGTTCTGCACCCCACTAGTAGCATTTAATTAACAGGCCCTGGGTACATGCCATACCATATACCAGGGACTTATAAGTAAATTAAATATACCAATCAGGTGTATACCAATTTTACATTTTTTTTAAGGGGGAGCAACGGGTACTTTACCAATGGGGTTTGGAGTCCTAAAAGCCAGCAAAAATTGGTTAAGCGAGGAAAGGCATAGATTTGGGGTGACTCTGCAGAAAGGACCAGGTCCAACACCCAGAATCAGAGATTTTGCCAAAGCCAATGATGTCAACCTAAGCTCTGAAAAAAAAGCACAATAACCACAAGCAATTAACATGAAAGAACACTCAAATTTCCAAATTCAACATGAAGCCCTCTTAAACACAACTTGACACTGCAACTCAAAAAGATACAGATCATGAAAATTGCAAACAACTCAACTCTCAACAAAATGCAATCAAAACTGCATAATCAAAGACACACTGCCCTATTTACACTCACACTCCTAGGATAGTGGAACCACTCTCAGCAGCGTCGGAACTCTATCAGTAATCCAAAAGGGATCATAGGACATTGTGAACGCAGATTGAATCAGACAAAAATTATAAGTTGAGGAGTGAATTTTAAATCATCCAGGCCCAGTTGGTAACCATCCTCTGCTACCAGATTTGTTAGCACTTTTCTTTATGCAAATTTGAGAACCATGACGCGCTTCTTTGATGGACCGGGAGTGGTGTTACTCCCATAATGATTGTGGTGCTCCACACCTAAGCCTGGTAAACAAATCAATGAAATCAATATTATGTGAAGCACATTAGGCTCCACAAAAAGGATAGAGAACTTTTTAGTATTAAGCCATGCTGGTTTATTAAAAGTTATTAGTTCACAGAAAAGAAAACATCAGGTTAGCAGCAATTTATAATAAGCAGAGGACAAACCAGCATGGGGTCATCTCAAAGGGAAGGACACAGAGAAAAGTCAGTCCTCTCTCTCTGAGAGAGAGCTCTAAATTGGCTGCTCTTTACTGCTCTATTCTAATCTAACCTGCTAAAAAAACGCACACAACGTTTTACACACGTGCATGCACTCCTCAAATGACTCTCCAATCACCGTTCAGTGAAATGATACAATTACATACTTGATAGGTTCTCAAGGTTTCTCACAATGCAAGCTTCTCTTTGTGTCCTTAAAACTTACAGTATCTGTAACATGATAAGATACATGGGCTAGCCTGCAAACTGCAGGTGTCTCCTGAATATTCTATTGGGGATCTGTTTTCCGGGCTCGTGAGCCCTAACAACGCCTTGTTTCTGCCCAGGGGGGCCAAGCAGCAGCGGCAGATAAGGACCAGGACCGGGGAGTCACCAACTCAGCTGGGGTGGGACTCGGTCTCCCAGCAGGCCCCTGTGTTCTCCTGGAGCGGGAGGTGATGTCACCCTCCCGGCGCCGTTTTAAATCCTGCCGGCACTCCTGCAGCGCAGGATCTGTTTTCCGGGCTCGTGAGCCCTAACGATGCCTTGTTTCTGCCCAGGGGGGCCAAGCAGCAGCGGCAGATAAGGACCAGGACCGGGGAGTCACCAACTCAGCTGGGGTGGGACTCGGTCCCCCAGCAGGCCCCTGTGTTCTCCCGGCACAGGAGGTGACGTCACCCTCCCTGCGCCGTCTTAAATCCTGCTGGCACTCCCGCAGCGCGGGATCTGTTTTCCGGGCTCGTGAGCCCTAACGACGCCTTGTTTCTGCCCAGGGGGGCCAAGCAGCAGTGGCAGATAAGGACCAGGACCGGGGAGTCACCAACTCAGCTGGGGTGGGACTCGGTCCCCCAGCAGGCCCCTGTGTTCTCCCGGCGCGGGAGGTGACGTCACCCTCCCGGTGCCATTTTAAATCCTGCCGGCACTCCCACAGCGCGGGACGCGCGCGGGCGTGCCCTGGCCAAGGGCGGGCCGGTCTGCGCCCTCAGAGCCCAGTAGGGGCTGGGCCTACTTTCTTGGTCCCCAACGAGAGTCAGTAGGAAGAGGAACATTGGCTATATCAACTCATCTGCTTTATATCAGGTACTGTTGTGTTATTGGCTTCACTGGCTTTTATCTTCTGTATCTGCTCAAGGACAGGCTGAGTCTATTCTGTGCAGGCCGATTCTATTCATCTTTTAAATCTGATCCTTTCAAGCTATGGGAAAGCGCAAGGCTGTGGAGGGGGCCCTAAGGGCTCCAAAGAAGAAAAAAGCGCCAACCAGAAGGGCAAATGACGACGTCCTAACTCGAATTGACTCACTCTTGACTGAATGTACTGATATTATTTCCAAACCTGTGTCGCCCAACCCAATTTCTACAGCTCACTCTAGTTCCCCGCACAAGCGAATCCATAAAATGTTTGAAAAACAGTCCCAGAAACCTTGTTTGCCAGCACCCGTTAGGGACGAAGGGTTGCCAAACTACACCAATAGTGCTAACTCACTTACAATTAATGAGTCTATAATGGTAGATTGCAGCAACAGGTACTCGGTACTTGCCAACACTGAACCAGAGTGGGAGAACAGTGCCACGCTAGGGAGTGTCTGCATTGACACTGAGACCCTGGCCATGCTACGTAGCATGATGGAAATCATCATTGAGTTAAGACAACAAGTTAAAATCCTCCTTGATGTTGTAGGGAATAGTGCTGGGGGGATAGGAATAATCACATGCCCCTTGGTAGGGGGTTGGTGTGAAAAGTGCTAAGGTTTATACTATTTTTGATCCCCTACACCAGCATTGTCCCCCTCCTGGCCCAGATGTGCAGACCCGCCCCGCCCCACCCCACTTATAAGATTACATGGTAGGGAAAAGGTTGGGGGATGGACACCCCTAAGGAATTCGTATGGAGAGAGACCCTCTGAGGAGTATGGGTCAGTTAGTAAGGAGCAGTGGAGGGGGGGCAGTGGCCCGTGCACCGCCCACAGCAACTTATTGGCCATGAATAAATAGGGTGACAAAGGGGGGAGGTGAAAGGGCAGTTGTTTATTTAACTCATGCTCCAATGCTGACCGCTGGGGCAAGAGAAAACAAAGAGTCACTCCTAAATAAAGTTATCTTCTGGTTCCGTGAAACTAGACAATGTTACTCAACAATTAGGAGTGAAATTACTAATGTGGAAAAGCTTACACCCCTAGAAGGTGTACACGATGTAATCAGGGTCTCATTCTTGAGCCAAGATATAGTAGAGGGACTTTTGGCTGTTGAAGCCCGCACAATTCTAAATGTGCATACTGCCATCCAGCTCAGATTCTGTTCTCCTGTTGATCTTCTTAGAACCCAGCATACACAGATAAATAGGGGTACAGGTATATGGACTGGAGCAGGCAGTAGAGATCACCAGTAACTGGAGCATGGGTCCTCTTGTACCATGGACGTCTGTGGAAAGTTGGGGGTTGAGAATCTATTGTCACTTCCCGAACAAGAAGGGGATCTCCCCAGGTACAGGGAGATTGTTTCTGGGCACCCTAGCATCTGCCAGAATACACAAGAAGGGAGGAAGGTGTCAGAATCTCACAATATGTCATTTGATAGTACCCCTGAAGCTACCCCTATTCAATATGGGGAAGAACAAGCTTTGGAGTCCATGGTGAGGATAGCCTCATGGAATGTAGCAGGACTGGCCAAACTCTTGCCTGATGCGCTTTGGGGAGAATTCATAGACACCTATGACATATGCCTATTCCAGGAAACTTGGTGTCTTGCTCCATTCCATAGAAACGGGTACACAACCTTCTGTGTTGATGCGATCAAGAGCTCAAAGGGAAGACCTTCAGGGGGATTGGGTATTTGGTTGAAGACCTCGCTACGTTGTACTATTAGCACTTTGCCCTGTCAATCAAAGGATATTCTCGCCCTTAGACTCCTGTTTACCTCCGGCTTGTCTATAAATTTAATAAATGTTTACAACAGGGCTGATGGTAGGAACACCGAAACATCCACTATTTACCAACTAGAGCAACAGCTCTTGACTTGGAGGACAAGTGACTTAATATTGGTGGCGGGTGATCTCAACACAACCTTCGAGCCAGTAGCAGCAGCCCCACTCGACCTAACGATTGATCTGGATAACCATTGGGGTATACCTCATTTAGACTTGCCCAAAGTAAGATGGACACCTAAAGCAGGCCAGCTTCTGGCACTAACCCTTGAATATGATCTTAGAGCCACTAATGGTAGGTGCACTTCAGACCGTCAGGGCAAAACCACCTTTAATAGACCAGGGTATTGTAGCAGAATCGATTACTTCCTAGTTCAAGTTGAGTTATGGCCTGTAGTCATTGACATGGAGGTGATCGATTGATCTGATAGTGACCATAATGCCCTCAGTCTATCGCTATGCGTCAAGAAAACCCCTCACCTTGGGAATAGGGGCTTAAACGATATTTGTGAACTCCAGCCTTCTAATAACCTGAGAACTATTAAGTGGGACTGGGTAGCAAAAAATCCTGCAACACTTACAATTATTAAGGAAATTGTCAAGGCCCAATTCGATCAGTTGTCCACACTATCAACCTCGCTGAGAAACGACAAAATGTTATGTATACATGAGAAGCTAGGGGAGACCATAAGAGATGTCCTTGGCAAACAAAGAAATATGAAGAGCACCTGTCCCAAAACTGAGTCTTGGTACAATAATGCCTGTAAAGTGGCTAAAGGGGAGCTTCTGGATGCCATAAAATCTAAATCGCAGTTACAGATTATGAAATCTAGGGCATGCCATAGGGCAGTAATCAATAATGCAAAAAGGGAGTGGGAAGAATCAATATGGTCCGATCTGCACGATGCCCTGGTTAACAGGGATACTAGGGATTTTTGGAAAAGTGTAGCTGTCATGTCTAGGGGTAAGAAATCTGTACTTGACTTCTGTATTCAACCTGAGGTATGAGTTGCCCACTTTAGCCACCTATACACAGATAATCTTAGGTTGCCCAATGGAAGAGATACTGTAGTTGTGAGTGGGGCCCTCTCTGAGCCAAATGACTTGCAATTCTCACTTAGTGAGACTGAAGTAGCTATTAGCTCCTGTGTTTCTGGTCGTGCCCCGGGACCCGATAGGATACCCAATGATTTATACAAAGAAGATCTAAAAATATGGGGACCATATATCAATTTACTCTCAAACAGCATTCTATCAGGTATGGAAGTACCCCCCTTGTGGAAGTTAGCTGAGATTGTGACCATTTTCAAGAAGGGGGACCGTACTCTTCCGGTGAACTATAGGCCTATCAGCCTTATTGATTCACTTCAAAAAAAAATTTAAACAGGTCCTTGCCCATATCCAGGAGTGGATTAGAGAGGGTAATATTATCTCATAGTGGCAGGCTGGTTTTAGGGAACAAATAAGCACCCTAGACCAAATCTTCTGTTTTATGTGTATTTTTTCGAGGGAGGTCACCATTCGCAAAGGCAAATTATATGTTGCCTTTGTGGACTTACGTGCCGCATTCGATATGGTACCCAGAGCTAAATTGTGGGAGGTCCTAGCAAAGATGGGAATGCCAGCCCCTCTTCTTAACATTTTAATAAGACTCCATGCTAATACTCTGGCACAAGTAAGGTGGGGTGAAAATGGGGCCTTAACTGAAGTGATCAATATTGACAAAGGAGTCAGGCAGGGGTGTGTATTGGCACCCACCTTGTTCACCCTGTTCATCAACGATGTCATTAGTTTTTTGAGCAGGGATGGCTGCGATGCTCCGAGAATAGGTGGTAAATGGGCCCCAGCTCTTTTATTTGCGGATGACACTCTGCTTATATCTAAGTCACCTCAAGGGCTCCAGCAGCTGCTAGATGACTTTCAGAATTTTTGTTTGGGTAGGGGGCTGGAACTAAATAGTTCCAAAATAAAATGTATGGTGTTCTCAACTAATTTAAAGACCAAATGTAAGAAACAACTGTATGTGGGCAGCGAATTACTAGAATTAGTAACAGACTTTGATTATCTGGGTATCAAACTCTCTCAGAATATGAGCTGGGCCCCACAATTGGTCAAAGCACAGCTAACTTTGGTCCAACAAACTACAAGCATATTGAAAATCCACAGGAGAACCAGATCCAGAAAGCTGACTCCAGCGCTAGAAATTTATAATACCAAAGCCCTAGGTGCGACCCTATATAGCGCAGAGCTCTGGGGCTGTTCTAATTGTAGTAATCTCCGAGTCACTGAACGGAGATTCCTAAGATCACTAGTGAATCTCCCGGTTTCTACTCCATTGATTCCTCTCTATTTAGAACTCGGGCAGAAGAGGATTTTACATAAAATCGGCATGCGGATACTCTTGTTTTGGCACCGGTTATGGACCACTACAGCACTCGCCTCCTACAGGGTGGGCCTCCGTGAACTAATGAGAGCATCTTGTGTGTACAAGATCCCCTGGTTGCTCTCAGTTAAGAATCTGCTAGCTGGGGGGCGTGGCTTGGCGCCCAAGGAACATGGCGGCGTCCGGGTGAGGCTCTCCGGTGCGACTCAGGGATTTCACGCTAAATGGTCATTTCCTGCGACGACGCTGAATGCTGCAGATGTTGGAAGGTCCTCTGAATGATATGTGACCCTCGTTGTCTGTGCTTGCAGTGGCGAAGTGGCTTTTTTTATCAAGTGAGTTCTCCTTAGCGGCGATACGATATCACGGCCGCCATTTTGTTTCACGGTTTGCCTCACGGAGCTCACCCCGCATGATGGTTTACCGTTCTACGGATGCCTCAAACTACTCCCAATTGATTTGGATCAACGTTACTACTCCATGTCTCCTTTGTGGTGCTCAGGATTGGCGAGACTTTTTAAAACCCCTGCATTGTGCTGAGGTAGCTGAATAGAACTTATTAGGGCAGCCATTTTGTGAATTTTTCCCCACTCTCATGCCATGCGTCTCAAGTTTGAATAATTCGAAGTCCCTGTGAATATTGCGCTGCCAGCACTTTTGCTCATACGTCTGCCCATGTTCTTGCAATTGTGTCTTCCTTTTTTCACTTTTTAAGGGCATAATGACGCAAATGATATGCTGGTGTTGGTGAAATTGGTGTCTCTGCGCCTTATGTAGATGACGTCAAACAGGTGACTTTGGATACATCGCATTTCTCATGTAAGCGACTTCTCTGATGTATTGTATTTACAGTCATCATCAACTTTTGAATAGGGCAGTCACACGCTTATTGCTGTTAAGAATGGTGCTCTCCTATGATTGATGGGCAGATTAAGGGGAGCTTTTTCTTCGCACTCAAGACCAAAGCATAATTTTGTTAAAAATTCGAGAACAATTTCTGAATTCTTCAGGCTGGAGGAATCTCTGGCATCACCATCTCAGAGCTTTGCGGCAACAATGGATCCCACTCCTGCATCATCGGGGAAAACAGTTACTAAGCGCTTAAAAAAGGATCCTCCATCCCCACCTAAATCAGTATCGCCTGTTTCCATGGAGTTGCTGTTGGAAGAAATAAGGGCCTTGCGACCCTTTGTGGAGGAAACAAACTCCAAAATACAAGTTCTTACTGACCAATGGTCTCAACTTGATACGAGGCTTCCTACAGTTGAGCACAACATGTCCTCACTTGGGGAAACTAAGGACAATGTCTCTCACCTCAAATCTCAAGTCTTGATGCTCCAACGGCAGGTGGAGGACCTTGAAAACCGCAACAGGCGAAATAACCTGCGCATTTATGGCCTGGCGGAGGGAGTTGAGGGGTCGGATCCTCTTGCCTTCTTTAAATCCTTCCTTCCCAAATTACTCCACATGCCAGAGGATACAGCACTTAATATTCAGCGCGCACATAGATTGGGTCGCCCTCTTTCATCTGCCTCATCCTCACAACGACCCAGAGGAGTTATTCTATATTTTTTAGAGTACACAGATCTCTTAAAGATTTTATCAGCGGTCAAATCTGCTCAACAAATTACTTGGTCAGGCTCGACCTTATTTTTTGCACAGGATTACGCTAAGGCCACTGCAAATAGGCGCAAGGCTTTCCTCAACATGAGGCCTGATCTTCGATCAATGGGAGCCCGGTACGGCCTCTTCCACCCTTGTCTTTTTAAGGTCACGTTTAATAACAGAACAACTACATATGAGGATCCGCTGCGCCTACAAAGCTTCATTAACTCCTGCAAGACAGATGCCATGGAGTCTTCGGGACCTCTGTTCTCTCATAACGCTTGACTTCATATACTTTCTTCACAGGTTCCTCATGTTTTGTTTACTCTTCTGAAGCATTGTTCGCTTACTAATGTTATTTTTTGGTTTTAGATAGACTTAGCGTTTAATACGCTTTTCTTAGGATTTAGATAGGCCTAGCATTTTAGTCAAGTTTTTATGTATGTTACGTCGCCCTGTTGGATTTCAATGTTCTTCTATACATATAAGTTTTATTAATAATTTTTTGCTATTTTTCGTCTCCACAGATATCTCATCCTCATGGCGTGTTCCCCCCTGGTCTTCCGTGTGCTCGAACTTGGATGTTCCGTTTGTTCCATGTGGTTCCACCTCCCCCCTTCCCTATACCCTTGAACCTTCTTTGTGTAGGTATGTTATTTTTCTATAGTCTTTTATTGTTACTCTTTCTTAGCTTTCTCCTTCTACACTTCTTTTCTGTCTTTTTCTCTTCAGGTGTCCTCAATATTTTCTCTTCCATTTTTCGTTCTCCTCCTTGTGTATTCCTAGTACATTTCATCGGTCATTTCTTGCATTCTTTTTCTTCCTTCTCGAGTGTAATAACTTTATTCATTTAGGTTTAGGTTTTTTTCTGTCTTATTGTTGGTTTTCATCATTTATCTTCTCTCTTTCTCTTCACTCTACGGTAATTATGGTCACTTATTTGTATTCTTATTTTCCTGTTTATTATAGTCCTTTGATTAAATTGGATGGCTGTTTAATTTTCTTCTCCTTCTTCTTTTCCTTTTCTAATGTCTCATGGCTTTGAAAATAATATCGTGGAATGTTAGGGGATTAAATTCTCCCATTAAGAGACAGAGAGTTTTAAGCCATCTTGCTAAATTAGAAGCGGATATAGTGTGTCTTCAAGAGTCCCACCTTACACCTGCTGAATCATTGAAACTAAAGAGGGGCTGGGTGGGGGAAATTTTCTTTTCTCCGGGAGATGGCAAGCGTAATGGTGTCATGTTACTTTGTCGCAAATCGCTCCCCTTTAAACTAATTTCACAAGTCTCCGATGCAAATGGCCGTTGGTTAAATGTTAAATTATTGTTCGGTAATGCTCCAGTCTCTTTTCTTATTGTTTATGCCCCCACTGGTGGTGATTCCTCATTTGGGTCCTCACTCTCCCAACAAATTACCTTATGTATTGAAGATAATTTTATATTAGCTGGTGATTGCAATCAGGTCCTGGACCCATTTTTGGATCGCAATTCTAAAGTTCCTTTTCTCTCTAATAAACCCCACAAATCTTTTGTTCAAACAATTACTCAACATAAACTCCTGGATGCATGGAGATTATGTAACCCTACTACCCGTGAGTACACCTTCTATTCTCCCGTTCATCACACCCAATCAAGAATTGACTACTTTTTTGTATCTCATAATGTTTCCCAAGCCCTTATGAATGCAGAGATTGGTTCAATTCTTTTATCAGACTATGCCCCTATTTCAATTCATCTTGACATCCTACCAAAGGTTAATGCTCCTAGGAGATGGCGCTTTAATAATGCTCTCCTCCTGGATCCTGCCTTCACCTCCTCCTTCACTGCCTTTTTTACTGAATATTTTTTATTTAATCAGAATGACTCTTTACCCTTCTCCACTATCTGGGAGCTAGAAATGTTATCATTGGATATGTTGCTAAGAAGCGTAAGAGAGCTCAGGCACATACTAATGATCTTCTTCAAGAGATAAAGAGATTGGAGCAATCCTATTATTCCTCTGCTTCGAAAGAATGTTTATCTGCCCTTATAAAAGCTAAGCTTAAGTTTAATAAGTAATCCACTGACAACGCTTCATTGTATTTATTAAAATCTAGTGCGAAATTCTATGGTGGCCAAAACAAGGCAGGAAAGATTCTGGCCAATTACTTGAAGACCAAGCATAACAAGCTAAATATTGATTCTATTTATGATGAACACTCTATTTTAAAATTTAAGGATGCGGACATACTACCTGAATTTTCCCTCTTTTACAAATCATTATATACTGCAGATACGCATCCAACAGATTTTCAACTCTCCCAATTCTTTTCTACTATTCAAAAACCCTTGCACACTCTCCCAGATTTAGCTCCTTTGGAATTGAATCTTACACAGCAGGAACTTCTTGAGGCCCTTGAACACCTTAAAAAAGACAAAGCACCAGGACCAGACGGTTTTACGGTTGAATTTTTTCTTTGCTTTTCCAAATTACTACTTCCCAAATTACACTCTTTGATACATTCTTTTGTTCCCCAAAAGGTTCAACTGGCTCCTTTTCTGAGGCACATATCTGTCTTATTCCTAAGGAGGGCAAAGATCCGAAATTCTGTAAAAATTACAGACCCATCTCCTTAGTCAACATTGACTACAAAATATTTTCCAAAGGCTTGGCTCTTCGCCTAGATTCCTTTTTACCGAACTTATTAGGTAAAGAACAATCTGGTTTTGTCAAAAACCGACTCATCACAGACAACACACGACTCTTTTTTTGATATTTTATCCAAATCCTCCCATCTAAAACAGCCCCTTGGAGCAATTGCGCTAGACGCGGAAAAAGCGTTCGATAGGGTCGAATGGCCCTACCTTTTTTATGCCCTTGGATGGTTCGGTTTTGGCTCAAAGTTCATTTCTCTAGTTTCCCTTTTATATTCAAACCCCCACGCTGCTGTCTGTGCCAACGGCTTAATTTCTCCTTTTTTTGAGTTAGGTAGGGGTGTACGCCAAGGCTGTCCCCTTTCTCCTTTCCTATTTAATTTGGCCTTAGAGCCTTTTCTCTCAAAAATTCGTCAAAATAAGGGTATCCATGGATTTGAGCTCAAAGGGACTCACATCAAACTCGCAGCTTATGCTGATGACATCTTGCTTTTTCTTTCACAGCCCACTGAGTCGATACCTGCTTTTTTAACGGAAGTGCAATGCTTCTCTTCTATTTCTGGGTATAAGTTAAACACAGATAAATGTGAGATCGTGCCCCTCACCAAATACACTTTTAAAGCTGATTTTGCACCCTCCCACTTTACGTGGAGTCCGAACCATATCAAATATCTAGGGTTACACTTCACTCCTTCAATTCATGACACTGTATCCCTATGTATGAATAAATGCATCCAAAAGATTTCAGACTTAACCACTAAATGGCACCCTCTCTACTTGTCCTGGTGGGGCCGCCTCAATACAATAAAGATGATGCTTTCCCCTATAGTGTTATTCTCCATTTCCAATATTCCAATCCCCATACCAGCCAAAACGTTAAAAAAAATTAATTCCATTCTTTCCTCCTTTCTATGGAATAACAAGAAATCTCGTTTGTCACTGTCCAAATTGACGCGCCCTAAATCCGAGGGAGGAGTTAATTTTCCTAATTTTTCTCTGTATCATAAGTCTTTCCTTCTACGTCAATCTGCCTACTGGTTGAGTGACTCCATCGACGAATGCCCTTTATGGACCTTAGTTGAAAGCTTATTTCTATCTCCTTTTTCATTTCATGAGTATCTCTCTTTCTCCCGCAAACCACAGTCTCTTTCCACTCCCATAATCAAATACACGTCTTTGCTTCTGAACTCCAATTCATCTTTAATCCATGGAGATTCTGACTTGTTTTTTAATTCAACAATTTGGCATAATAACTCCTTGCTAATACGCAACAAGCCTTTCTATTGGAGGACTTGGAGACAGAAAGGTTTAATTTGGGTTCATCAATTATTCTCTTACTCACAAATTATACCTTGCTCTTTACTCAGCCAACTGTTTGGCTTACCCGTTTCTTTTCTTCCTAAATATAATCTTCTGAGAAGGGCTGTGTTAGACACCTGTACTCACTTTGCCATTACACCTGCTGCTGTCCATAATCCTGTTTCACCTGATAGCCTCCACACCTTATTACGTACCAGACCTAAAGCCTCTACTCTATACACTCACCTACATTCTCCTAGTAAAATCAGACAAAAATCTAAAATGGAGATTGCATGGGAGCAAGATTTGAGATCATCTTGGCCCGTGTCTCTCTGGGGTAGGATTTGGACTAAGATACGCAAATCCTCAAGAGCTGCCAATACATTACAAACATTGTTTTTCATTTATAATAGGCTTTTATTTTGCCCAACTATTTTGAATAAAAGATTTCCCTTGGTAACAGATACTTGTTGGACGTGTTCTGCCCCGAATGCGGATCTGTTCTATATGCTGTTCTCCTGCTCGTTTGTGCACAGCTTCTGGAAACGTGTATGGTCTCAAGTTAACTCAATTTTTGGCACTAACTTTTCTTTTTCATTTACTCATGTGTTTTTGGGAAGCCTCTCTCCTATTTGGACTGATTACCAATCTAATGTCAAAATTATTGATTTACTATTAGCAGTTGCCTTCCAACAAATCACCAGGAATTGGAAAGACTTTACAAAAATTTCTTATCAGGCTTGGTGGTACGCAGTCTGTCATAACCACAGGTTGGATACTTCTTTTGTTTACCCTTTATCTGTGGCGTACAATCGTTTGAATTTATGGTCACCTGTTACGTTGTATATTGATGAAAGTGCCAAACGCTCTCTCCTACCATTGCCATGTCAACAAGAAGTCCTTAAACCACCATGACTCCCCTATCCATTCCTTTGTTCTACTTTGATATTAATTGTATATCTTTCTCACCCTCTTCAGTTTTAATTTCAATAGTATATTACTCCAATTCATGTATTTCCTTTAAAGCTTTTTTGTAATGTAATGACCGATGTTTAACTTTATGTATTGTACATTGACACCTTTATTCTCTGAATAAACTTCTTTTGAACTTAAAAAAAGAATCTGCTAGCTAAGCTAGGACTGGATACTTATTGGAGGGATCCGGAATCCCTTAGCTTGATTAGTAAATCTAGTCTTAAAGTTGCATATTGGGGTTTTATCTAAACTGACCTGATATTGAACTGTAAGGGATCACTTTCGAATGAATTTATGAATTTTAAACAGTCTTTGTTATTTGAGCCCACATTGGATGAAATCGAACCGCCGCTTGCGAGGAAACTTTACCTACAGTTTAGGTATGGCTGTCTTCCTCTAAATCTTTTTAAGAGACACTGGAGTCAGGCAGGAGAGAGTACTGATGAGTATTGTCCATGTTGCCAAGGGATTCCTGACTCACCTGAACATGTCTTATTTTTTTGTCCCTTGTACTCCCGATCGCGATTTAAATGGATTGCTCCCCTTTGTAGAAATTTGGGAGCAAGGAGATAGAATATTGAAGACAAACACATCACGCTTGATTGCATTTTGTATAGCTAAGTTTTTAATGGCCGTGTGGATCAGGCGCACTAAGTTCTCTCCTGACATCCTCTTGGGTGTAGGCTCTATGGGTCACCATTTCCCATTATTCATGGCTTGTAAAGGTTTTACTGTGGATTATGTTTTAATACATAAGTACATATCATTTTAGTATTTTTTAAATCTTTCTATATACATTTTCCCAAGATGAGGCTTTTTAAGTATAATTAAGGACGTATTCGTACAATTAATGATGCACTTTGACTGACCGATATTACTGTAGTGCGAATAGGCATTGATTGTCTATCCTCAATGGTCTTAATTATATTTTATCTTTCTGCTATCTACACCGTGATGAAGCTTGAAACTGTAAACAATTATGCTATTTCTATAATCATGCTGCTATTATTGAGAACTTTTTCTCCTTTCTCTTTGCACAATTTACTAATGCACTTTGAATGTCCAACCCTGGAGTAACTGTAAATAGACTGTGTATGTTTATTTATATTGAAATGTTTTATTTGTATTGTGTGTTTGTAATTGTCTACCTCTATGGTGTACTTTTATGATCCTCAGTGATCGAAATAAAGTCTCTTTGATTGATTGATTGATTGATTGAATATTCTATTGATTAAAACAACATTGCAATCATCTAAAAAAAAGAAATAATTTCTTCAGATGGGAAAGAAGGGAAAAAAACATCAGGTTCCAAAATTAGAACTGCAACCTAATAAATATAAAATGTTCAGGTATCACAAAGCAAAGATGGCAATCTATGCTAACTCAGTTTGAAATTCAAGCCTACTTTAGCTATAATAAAACTAAACATGGATAAAAATAATTTGTCTCCACAACTAGCATTTAGCGTAACAATGCCAGTGTCATTTTAATCCAAAACAATTACATACAAATACTTCTCAGATCTGAAACTCCACAGGACTCCTGCTTGGCGCGGAACCGAGGCTTCATTTTAAACTGTGAGAGCTGCTACAATATACCTATAAGCTCCAACCCCCTCCTCCTTTCCACTGATCTTGATATAATAAAATCTTCACTACTAGGGGATTTTTGCCATTCCAATAAAAAGTGTCAGCTCCTTGTTCTGTATTGTCTGGAGCACCTATGACAGGAAAATGTACATACATTCCTTGGAAGGAAAACCATTTTAGTAGTGCTAATGCGAGCTAGCCATGAAATCTCAAACCTCCCCCATCTATATTAGTCTTTAAAGAGGGTGTCAAGCAGAGGGAAGAGGTAGCCAAATATGTCTGGTGCACGTGTGGTGTTAAAATCACACCCATGTAGTCAACCCTAGTCGGGGTCCATTGAAAGTCATGTTGAGTGATTACATGCATATTTTTTTATATACGCCGTCCTACTCCCATGGCAAGAGATTCATTATATTTAACCTTGAAGCTTGAGATCTTTCGGAATACCTGGGGCTCTCCAAGCAGTTTGGGCAGAGTGACCCAGAGATTGGTGGGGAAACTTAATTCATCATCCCCACTCCTATTCCAAGGATACCATGGCCATAGAGCAGACAGAAAAGGCAGATTCCCTAGACTGTCTATCAAAACAGTGGGGATCAGCTAATGTTGGCGACACTTAATCAAATAACTTGACACCTCTTAGTAACAATTGGAACGAGGTGCTGGGCACTATGAATGACACAGAAAACCAACTGATTGAATATGGTTCCAAATTTTATCGAGTTGAAGTGAACAACTGCTGTGCAGCACAGTATAAGAAAGCTACAGAAACCAACAAGCTGAGCATGCTTCCAGACCTTTCACATGTACAAGGAAAGACTCCGATGGAGCAGAGTTCAAATAAGAAACAGGAGGTGATTTTACATGTTTGGCATTTGCATTGAAGTATTCCGATGTTGCTGTGAATACACATAGAACCACATGCAGGAAAACTTTCAGGCCTTTCAAATAACAATGAAAGAAGCTCTGATGCTGTGCGCTAATAATGAACACAGATAAACAAGCAGTGAGGCATTCGCACTCTATCTCATGGATGAAAGGACTGTAGTGCTGTGCAGTAAAAGGTTAAAGAAAGAGAAACACACAGTAATGCTTTCAGCATTGTATCTATTCAATGCACGGTGCTGCACTCTTTGTTAAGTAAAAGTAGTAAATGTTTTTATAGTCTCTTTTCTGCACAAGTAGTATTTTCCATTCAAAACACAGGAAACAGCAGCAGCACAGGCACAATAATTACGCAGTCGCGGCCGGCACCTACCGGGGGTGGCGGGGCGGGGGGAGGCAGTGGGTAAGGAAAACGAAAATAATAAAAAAAGAAAAACGGACCGTACTGTGTATCTCTTCTCCATCGCTCTTCCTCGTTGCTCAGCACCACCGGAAGGATCAGGAAGCACACCTAGACTCCCTAAGCCAATCACAATGCTTCAATGCAGCTTGTGATTGGTAAGCACCCAGGCTCCCCTAAGGCAATCACAATGCTGTAAAGCAGCGTTGTGATTGGTCTGAGCACCGTGATTCGGCACTCAGCCAGGGAATGGGAGCCTGGGCATGATCCCCACCCAGGCTGTATGGTAGCCTGGGTGGCGAACATTCATGCGCACTTGGAAAGTGTGCTCACCACTCCCCCTAATCCTGGGTCAGAGCATCCCCGCCTAACCCTGCAAAGCTGCCACAGCAGGACAAAATAAAATGATAATAACCTTGAGTTATTATAATTTTATTTTTACATTATTTCACTGCTGCACAGCAGTGGGGCAGCGCTCCCACTGTAATTTTGTATATCGAGTTTAATCTACACTCCTTGCTTTGAGTGTACACCCTTACTGATTGATGAGGAACTCAAGATGCATAAGCTCTTTCAATGTATTTGCAGCAGCTTGCCGAGCTCTCTGCTACTGGAAAATTGAGCGATCCCAATCAGTGATAGCTATTGTGCTAAACACATTTTAATATCTATGTTACAGGAGCTCCTGGTATTCCACTTGTTAACATTCAATAACTATAACTGCGGAAGACTTTTTATTTTTTTTTAAATGTAAATGTTTCCATCGCGAAAACTATAGAAATAAATAACTTCCACAGTAATAAGTAATTAAAGTCAAGTTTGATCCCAAAATAGAAGGTAGGTTGAACAAGGGATTGTGAAGCATATCAAAGAGAAAAACCTTAGGGGCCTGATTTAGAAAGAGTTTGTTAGCAGTGCAACCCGCAAAGTGGCTGCACTGCGTTGCGTGAACGATGGAGAGCAGAACTGCAACATATCTTCTAAGAAGTGGTGCAGTTCTGCTATTCCTCTGTGCTGGCAAACGTTTGGCAGCCATCTGCCAACAGAGGCACCTTTGTTGTGGTCAACATATTTTTTGTGCAGGAAAGGGTCTCTCCATGTACAAAAATTATGTATTAAGGAATTTTTCTCTTTGTATGTATGCTGTACAATTCAGCACACAATCAAACTGGAAAAAGCTAGGAAAAATGAAAGCATTTTTCCTTATTATGCCTGCCTCAGGAAGTCTTGGGATGTTATCCCAAATCCGTATCTACAATCCTTTGTTGATAGGGATGTGTGTCAAATCCCATGAGTGGGTGCATGGGAATGCTCAGGTGATACCCATTGAATGCAAAGTAACTCAAAGCAGCACATTGAGCAGCATTGCATTATTTTCGGCTAGATTACAATGCAAATAATAATGTGCTTTAGATTGTAAATCCGACCAATATACTTTGCATAAGGTATGCATTAAAAAATAATGCTAACCTCATGCAAAGTATTTGTAAAACTGGGCTGTTTAAGAATACAGGGGCCTATTACCAACAGCGTGCGATAATTATCGCAAACCGCGCTTAGCGCGATTTTTTTTATCGACGACTATCGCTGGTTTTAATCGTGGAGATAACGCGTTATTATCAACGCTAATCTCCAATGCGATATTAAAACCAGCGATAGCGGCAAAATCCTCCAGTAACACGGGTACAACAGCGATAAAAATGTTATCTCTGACGTAAACTTGCTAATAGGCAGGTGAGGATTCAGCCTATGAATCCACCTCCTATTGGATAACATTGTTAAGTCAGGATTTTAGTAGGAGTTAAATATCCTGCGCTAAACTCGGTTAGCGCGACTTTTCATATCACTCACCGGGGCCGGGGACTCATTACTAATAGGCGTTAGGCCTGTTAGCGGCTGTTTTCGTGGTGTTTATGTTGGGAACGCCTACTTTGCATGTCATTAGCGATAAATATCGCTGACATGCAAAGGGGCACCCAAAACGGTCGCTATCACTGAAAAGCTGTCGCTAACACCTGTTAGCGACAGCTTGCTGATAGGGCGTTAATAATATCGCCGCTTTAGCGGCAAAAAGTGCAGCTAAAGCGGTGATAAGGCCCTTGGTAATATGCCCCACAGCTTTACTCCAAATCTGGATGATATCATGCAAATGTAATGCAATCTATTTAGGTCTTAAATATTCTGACTTCTATTTTTTCAAATGTTGGGCATTTTCTGAGCACGAATGTGAGGGCTCAGGGGAGTAATACAGCAATTATAGTGATCTTTCTTTGGCTCCAGTAAGAACTTCTGAATTTTTTGGTCAGAGGTTCTTACTTCAGTGGGGCCACTCAGCCTTTCATACTTCCAAGATAAAAAAAATAGCACTACTGGTTTATAGAACAGTAAACAGCAGTGATAACTCAATATCGTGAAGATACCATTTGGGGTGAATGTGCGCTCCATAAATAGACATTGTTGGAAATTGGATTACTGGTTGAGGGGTGTGAAACCCTACTCAAGCAGCAATCTCAATTTTAGTCAGGGTGAAACACAAGTGAACAGCAAATTAACATGTGCTTAACTCTCTTGTAGCTTGGCACAACGCAGTCAGGCTTAACTTAGAGGCATTGTGTAAAGTATTTATGTAGCACTTCAAACAGTAATAAAGTGAAAACACAACACAAGAAAAATCCCACTCCAACTGAGAAAAATAGAGTCAGATTTGAGATCAAAACAACATAAATGCAATCATTAGAACCAGAGATATGCAATTTTAAAAATTCAAGCGAAAATAGTGCTTAGGAGCACAAAGCGCCAACTGTGGTTATCTGGTCCCGCCAGACTGTGAGAAAGTCACAAGTTGAGGCCGATCGAGATGGAGTGTGGGCCGGTTAAGCCCACTGAACACATAACCTTAAATCTTAGTTTGCGAAGCGTTGCAACATCCCATGTTGGTGATGCAAAGCGCAGCGGCGGTTTCAAGGAAGCTGGGGTGCTGTGATGTGGAGTCATCCTCTAGGATGCCATTGATGATCTTCGAGGATGCCATTGATGAGTGGCTTGCGATGAGAAGTCCTGCGTTGAGGATGGGTTATGCAGCAGTGGTTCCGAGAAAGCTGCTGTGTTGCTATGCGGAGTCCTGCATCGTTGAGGATGCAGTTGACGAGGGGCTTACAATGCGCGTCCTATGTCGAGGATGAGTCATGTAGCAGCTGTTCTGAAGAATCTTTGGGACTGCAATGCAAAGTCCTGCATCGTCATCGAGGATGCCGTCAATGAGGGGCTAAAAAAGCAATCAATAAACAGGACCCACAAAGGATTTGTTTATACAAAAACATTGATAATTTAGAAAAATTTAAAATGTCAAAATATGACATCCATATATCACTTCAAATTTAATTAAGAAAAACTATTTACAAAGGAATATAACTCTTCAAATGAAAATAATTTAGTGGCAGGTGTACTCATTCAGGATTCGATATACAAAAAATTATTTATTAATATATAAAAGAGGATATACAATGGGGTTCAAATTTGGATCAGTCTAAGAGAAAACACACATTCACAATGCGTCCAATTTCAATCTGAATTGGTTGATCTACCTGCTACTTTGTAAATGAAAACTTTCTGAGTCAGTTTCAAACTTTACATAGGATCTGGGCATTTAAACACACTGATTCATGGTTCGGAAAATTATGTATAATTAAATTATAACCATAGTGAATGTGTGTTTTCTCTTAGACTGCTCCAATTTTGAACCCCGTTGTATATCCTCTCTTATATATTAATAAATAATGGATGTCATATTTTGACATTTTGAATTTTTGTTTATTATCAATCATTTTGTATAAACAAATCCTTTGTGGGTCCTGTTTATTGATTTCTTTATTACTTACCCAAGTCCCCAAGGGAATAATGGGTTCCCTTTTTTTGCATATATGTCAATGAGGGGCTGGCAATGCAAAGGCCTGCATCGAGCATGCGTTGAGCATGCATCACGCAGTGCTGGTTCCAAGGAAGTTGCATGCTGCAATGTGAGGTCCTGCATCAGGGATGAATCATGCAGCAGCGGTTCCAATACGGCTGCGAGTCGATGCATCACACTGTCTCAGTTCTGCCCCCAAGAGTACAGCTGAGCTGGCAGAACACATTCAGGACCACTTCCAAGGGTGCAGGACAAGGTGGCACCCCTTAGGGGCAAGCCTCATGGAACGCAGAGTGCAGGTACTGGATTCAAGGTGGTTGGAGCCTGTTCCATCCCTGAGGCTCTGATCAGGGGCCAGACAACTAGCCCTTGGAATCACTCTGGTGGTCCTAGGTTCAAAATGCAGGCCCTGTCCTTCTCACTCAGACAGCAGGGCAATAGGGCAGCAGGCAGCAGGGCAGCAGGGCAGCAGAGTAATTGCCCTTCTTGCAGAGAAGCACAGCAGTCCTTCTCAGTCTTCGACAGGTTCAAAGCTGTATTGAGGGGTTGGGTCTGAGAGTCGAATATTTATACCTGGTGCTCACATTGAAGTGGGAGAAGGTTCTGGAGGTTTCCAACCCCCAAAGTGAATGGAATATCCTGCCTCCCTGCCCTGGCCCCAACTTGTCTGGGGGCACAAAAGACTAGTGTCAAATCCTTTGTGAGTGTGCTCAGGCAGAGGCTTTGTGATGTGCATGTGTGATAGGTGACATCTTTACCCCCTGTCAGAGATGGCCCATCCTACCAACACCTATTCCCCAGTGTCTCCCTTTCTGGGAGCAATACGCAAAGACCAAATGCCTGCTACACCTAGCCATGTAATGCAGGATACTGGCTTCAAGCAACAAATGGCAGGGACAAGAAAATTGCAACTTTTGAAAAAGTGCCATTTTCAGAATTGCGACTTAAAATCTGATTTACCATTAAAGAGCGTTTTAAATTACAATTCTTTAGACACCAAACTCGACATTCCTATTGTTAGAAATTGGGTTATTGGTTGACTGAGGTGTGAGCCCTGGTCAAGCAGCAACCACAATCCTAGTCAGGGTAAGGCACAAGCAAACCCCAAATTAACCTGTACTCATCCCCCTGACTTGGCAAAGAGGGGTCAGGCTTAACTTAGAGGCAATGTGTAAAGTATTTGTGCAACACTTCAAACAGTAAAAGAATGAAAACACCACACAAAAAAGATCCCACACCAGGTTAGAAAAACAGATGTGAATTTAATAAATAAAACAAAACCAACATAACAAAAATCCAATCAATAGAAATGGAATTTCCAAAGAATAAAGTGTAAAATAGTGCTTAAAAGCATAAAGCGCCAACCGCTGCTATCTGGTCACACTGGACTGGATCAAAGTCAAAAGTTCAGGTCAACCATGATGGAGCTTGGGCCAGATAGAGTTCCAGATTAGTCCCTTTGAAGGTTTACTTTCACAAGTTTTGCACCAAGAGTCTCGGTCGCTTTGGTGAGGGCCACGAGGAGCAAGGAGACCATAGCAGACATGTGTTGGCTTGGCAAAGAGCAGGCTGGACATCAGTAATGGGAGGGCTGGTGCTTCACATTGGTGGTCCCTCATGAGCGGTCCATGCTCCGATGCGCAGAGAGGGACTGGTGGGGACTCGTGCTGATTTCTGGTGCAAGTGGCGCCATCTCATGCAAACAGGCCTTTTTGTAGTCGCAAAGAGCCCAAAAGCTTTCTTTAGGAGCCCGTGAGCCACACCAAGGGTCCAGGAGCTGAGAGGCACCACTTGGGGGTTAAGAACTCACTGCAGCTAGGTCCAGGAGCTGTTTGGGGAGGCTTCTGTGTCCCTTAGGTATATATCAGGAGGCCAGGAGACTAGATCTTTGAGTCACTCTGGGGTCCTTTTATTACATATAAGTTATCCCTAAGGTAGGCCCTAAGTAGCCCTAGGGCAGAGTGGTAAAAGGTAGGATGTGTGCGTTTAATCTTTATATACTCTGGTAGAGACAAACCTCCAAATTAATGTTTCACTACTGTGAGGCCTACCCCTCTCCTACGCTAGCACTGGGAATTCCTTAATACAATGTTAAGCTGATATTCCTTATCAGAGAGGAGTAGATGTTTCATGTTTCATATCTTGAGAATGATAATGATAAATCCTCCTCACTGGGGAAGTTGGATTTCACATTACTGTTTTAGAAATGCCACTTTTAGAAAGTGGACATTTCTCTGCGCTTACTGCTCTGTGTGCCTGACAGCCTGCCTCCAAAAGGACAGCTACACTTTGTGCATTCCTTCTAGACAGCCACAACACAGGAAGGATAGGTGTGCAAGAGTATCCATCTACATACATTTGCAGGATGGAAGAGAGGGGCTAACACTTCACTTGAATAGGCAGTGTCCTGTCCTCACACAAAGGACTGATTGCCCCCCATAGATAGCCTGGCAGACAGGACTCGGTTGGGGTTGAAACAGATACTTCTGCATTCCAGAAAACTGCTTTGAAGTCACACTCCCACATCAAAGGCACGTTTGGGTATAAGTAATTGGTCTCTGACCCTCTAAAATCAGACACTACTGGACTTGTAACTGAAGCTCTGTCAGAAGAATTGCTGTGCTGCTTAAAGGACTCATCTTTGGACTGCAGATTCAAAAGTTTTACTTTTCTCTTGTGTTGCCCTGCTGTCTAGTGCTCTCTGACTCTGCTGAAGGAGAGCTGGACTCTGCCTTCCCTCCAAGAAATCTCCACTGGCTTGTTGGCTTCCCTCCTGTTGCTTGAGACTCAGGGATATCGATGTCTGTACCCCTTCTCTTATGCCTGGCTCACTGGAAGTGGCCCAGATACTTGCAACATGAATTTCGACTCATCTCCTTTCTGCATGTAGCAAAACCGGTGCATCGACTCGGTTGTGGGAGTAAAATTGACTTGTTTGTATCAGAACCAGTGCTTAGCCTCAAGAGATCGACACGCCGGACAGCGTATCACTGCCCCTGCAGCTTGGTGAGATCGACGCATCTGCTCGACTGTGTGACAGAAACCGTTGCACTACTCGTCACCCCTTGACTCAGGCACCAACCTTCGGAACTGAACCATCGCCTTTAATGCATGAAGAAGATCAACACATCTCATGGCTTGCAACCAGGAATGTCACTTTGTTCATAGGGGCCTGCGTGGGTCCTGTAGCCAGTCTGTGCATCCATGAGGTCAGCCCGAACTTTGACTTTGCCCCAGTCCAGCATCACCTAAACTGACCTTTTTAGCGCTACTTACTTGTAAGTGCTTTCCTGCATTTATTCCTTTACAATTCAATATCTCAACTTCTATACATTGGATTTTTTTCATTTAGGTATTGTTTTGTTTATAACATAATAATCTATTTTTATAAACCTGTGTGGAATCTTTTTGTGGTGTATTCACTTGTTTACTGTGTGTGTTGCAAAAATACTTTACACATTGCCTCTTTAGATAAGCCTGACTGCTCTGGTGGTTCCTGCCTGGCCTGGTGCATACCTCAGCCAACACAAAGAAATGATGGACGGAGCGCTGAAACTTTTCAGACACTCACCCCCAGTCACAGATCTGGGGTTGAATCCATCATCGTTCTTTAGCTCACTTCGTCACCCCAGTTCAGACACAGCTATATGCAAATCAGTCTAGACCCTGTGCCTCATGGGAACAGTCCAGCCCGAACTGCCAAGTCATGTCTTCCCTGGACCGGAAACAAGCATCCTGGGACCGGTTTCAGGCTAACTGCCCTCATTAGCCAGGCTAGCTTGAATCCAGTGGCAAAGTGAGCAAGGGACCCACGTCTGGGCATACCCTACCAACTTAGGGCGAACAAAGCAAACACAAGGCATGGTGAGCAAAAAACCGATGGATTTAGGCCCAGATCTCTGCACTGGGGTGAATGTATGACATTGTTCTGAAATTCTGTCCATCAATTGTTGTTTTTGCATTTGTCACCCCGAGTGGGTCGGGTATGCCCAGACGTGGGTCCCGTGCTCTCCATGCCACTGGAATCAAGCTATCCTGGCTGAAGAGGGGTGAAACCCCGAAACCGGTCCTAGGATGCTTGTTTCCAGTCCAGGGAGGACCTGGCCTGGCAGTTCGGGCTGGACTGTTCCCATTGGGCACAGGGTAAAGACTGATTTGCATATGGCTGGGTTCAAACTGGAATGGCATGGTGAGCAAAAAAACGATGGATTTAGGCCCAGATCTCTCCACTGGGGTGAATGTATGACATTGTTCTGCATTCTGTTCATCAATTGTTGTTTTTGCATTTGTCACCCCGAGTGGGACGGGTATGCCCAGACGTGGGTCCCGTGCTCTCCATGCCACTGGAATCAAGCTATCCTGGCTGAAGAGGGGTGAAACCCCGAAACTGGTCCTAGGATGCTTGTTTCCAGTCCAGGGAGGACCTGGCCTGGCAGTTCGGGCTGGACTGTTCCCATTGGGCAGAGGGTCAAGACTGATTTGCATATGGCTGGGTTTAAACTGGAATGGCACGGTGAGCAAAAAAACGATGGATTTATGCCCAGATCTCTGCACTGGGGTGAATGTATGACATTGTTCTGCATTCTGTCCATCAATTGTTATTTTTGCATTTGTCACCCCGAGTGGGACGGGTATGCCCAGACGTGGGTCCCGTGCTCTCCATGCCACTGGAATCAAGCTATCCTGGCTGAAGAGGGGTGAAACCCCGAAACCGGTCCTAGGATGCTTGTTTCCAGTCCAGGGAGGACCTGGCCTGGCAGTTCGGGCTGGACTGTTCCCATTGGGCACAGGGTCAAGACTGATTTGCATATGGCTGGGTTCAAACTGGAATGGCATGGTGAGCAAAAAAACAATGGATTTAGGCCCAGATCTCTGCACTGGGGTGAATGTATGACATTGTTCTACATTCTGTCCATCAATTGTTGTTTTTGCATTTGTCACCCCGAGTGGGACGGGTATGCCCAGACGTGGGTCCCGTGCTCTCCATGCCACTGGAATCAAGCTATCCTGGCTGAAGAGGGGTGAAACCCTGAAACTGGTCCTAGGATGCTTGTTTCCAGTCCAGGGAGGACCTGGCCTGGCAGTTCGGGCTGGACTGTTCCCATTGGGCACAGGGTCAAGACTGATTTGCATATGGCTGGGTTCAAACTGGAATGGCATGGTGAGCAAAAAAACGATGTATTTAGGCCCAGATCTCTGCACTGGGGTGAATGTATGACATTGTTCTGCATTCTGTCCATCAATTGTTGTTTTTGCATTTGTCACCCCGAGTGGGACGGGTATACCCAGACGTGGGTCCCGTGCTCTCCATGCCACTGGAATCAAGCTATCCTGGTTGAAGAGGGGTGAAACCCAGAAACCGGTCCTAGGATGCTTGTTTCCAGTCCAGGGAGGACCTGGCCTGGCAGTTCAGGCTGGACTGTTCCCATTGGGCACAGGCTCAAGACTGATTTGCATATGGCTGGGTTCAAACTGGAATGGCATGGTGAGCAAAAAAACGATGGATTTAGGCCCAGATCTCTGCACTGGGGTGAATGTATGACATTGTTCTGCATTCTGTCCATCAATTGTTGTTTTTGCATTTGTCACCCCGAGTGGGACGGGTATGCCCAGACGTGGGTTCTGTGCTCTCCATGCCACTGGAATCAAGCTATCCTGGCTAAAGAGGGGTGAAACCCCAAAACCGGTCCTAGGATGCTTGTTTCCAGTCCAGGGAGGACCTGGCCTGGCAGTTCGGGCTGGACTGTTCCCATTGGGCACAGGGTCAAGACTGATTTGCATATGGCTGGGTTCAAACTGGATTGGCATGGTGAGCAAAAAACGATGGATTTAGGCCCAGATCTCTGCACTGGGGTGAATGTATGACATTGTTCTGCATTCTGTCCATCAATTGTTGTTTTTGGATTTGTCACCCCGAGTGGGACGGGTATGCCCAGACGTGGGTCCCGTGCTCTCCATGCCACTGGAATCAAGCTATCCTGGCTGAAGAGGGGTGAAACCACGAAACCGGTCCTAGGATGCTTGTTTCCAGTCCAGGGAGGACCTGGCCTGGCAGTTCGGGCTGGACTGTTCCCATTGGGCACAGGGTCAAGACTGATTTGCATATGGCTGGGTTCAAACTGGAATGGCATGGTGAGCAAAAAAACAATGGATTTAGGCCCAGATCTCTGCACTGGGGTGAATGTATGACATTGTTCTACATTCTGTCCATCAATTGTTGTTTTTGCATTTGTCACCCCGAGTGGGACGGGTATGCCCAGACGTGGGTCCCGTGCTCTCCATGCCACTGGAATCAAGCTATCCTGGCTGAAGAGGGGTGAAACCCTGAAACTGGTCCTAGGATGCTTGTTTCCAGTCCAGGGAGGACCTGGCCTGGCAGTTCGGGCTGGACTGTTCCCATTGGGCACAGGGTCAAGACTGATTTGCATATGGCTGGGTTCAAACTGGAATGGCATGGTGAGCAAAAAACGATGTATTTAGGCCCAGATCTCTGCACTGGGGTGAATGTATGACATTGTTCTGCATTCTGTCCATCAATTGTTGTTTTTGCATTTGTCACCCCGAGTGGGACGGGTATACCCAGACGTGGGTCCCGTGCTCTCCATGCCACTGGAATCAAGCTATCCTGGTTGAAGAGGGGTGAAACCCCGAAACCGGTCCTAGGATGCTTGTTTCCAGTCCAGGGAGGACCTGGCCTGGCAGTTCAGGCTGGACTGTTCCCATTGGGCACAGGCTCAAGACTGATTTGCATATGGCTGGGTTCAAACTGGAATGGCATGGTGAGCAAAAAACGATGGATTTAGGCCCAGATCTCTGCACTGGGGTGAATGTATGACATTGTTCTGCATTCTGTCCATCAATTGTTGTTTTTGCATTTGTCACCCCGAGTGGGACGGGTATGCCCAGACGTGGGTCCTGTGCTCTCCATGCCACTGGAATCAAGCTATCCTGGCTAAAGAGGGGTGAAACCCCAAAACCGGTCCTAGGATGCTTGTTTCCAGTCCAGGGAGGACCTGGCCTGGCAGTTCGGGCTGGACTGTTCCCATTGGGCACAGGGTCAAGACTGATTTGCATATGGCTGGGTTCAAACTGGATTGGCATGGTGAGCAAAAAAACGATGGATTTAGGCCCAGATCTCTGCACTGGGGTGAATGTATGACATTGTTCTGCATTCTGTCCATCAATTGTTGTTTTTGGATTTGTCACCCCGAGTGGGACGGGTATGCCCAGACGTGGGTCCCGTGCTCTCCATGCCACTGGAATCAAGCTATCCTGGCTGAAGAGGGGTGAAACCACGAAACCGGTCCTAGGATGCTTGTTTCCAGTCCAGGGAGGACCTGGCCTGGCAGTTCGGGCTGGACTGTTCCCATTGGGCACAGGGTCAAGACTGATTTGCATATGGCTGGGTTCAAACTTGAATGGCATGGTGAGCAAAAAAAACGATGGATTTAGGCCCAGATCTCTGCACTGGGGTGAATGTATGACATTGTTCTGCATTCTGTCCATCAATTGTTGTTTTTGCATACCTCAGCCAGCCAGGAACCCCATCTCTAACAGTATACCACTCTAAAAGGGACTTACAAGTAAATTAAATATGTCAATTAGGTATATGCCAATTAACCCATGTTTTAAGGAGAGAGCACAAGCACATTTGCACTGGTTAGCAGTGGTAAAGTGCACAGGGTCCTAAGGCCAACAAAAAGAAAATTCAAGAAAAAAATAGGAGGACGAAGGCAAAACATTTGGGGATGTTAAATGTAATAAGGTAACTCAATGTTATCCTAAGGGAGAAGTAGTCCTTGCAGCAGTGAACAATTAATTTAAGACTTTTTCACTAACAGGACATATAAAATATATAAGCTCATGTCCAACCTTTTAAATACACTGCACCCTGCTCTATAGGCTATTTAGGGCCTGCCCTAAGGGTGCCTTATATGCATTAAAAAGGAAATTGTGGGCCTATTTTGCTAGGTCTAAATGGCAGTTTAAACCTACACAAACATGCTGCAACGGGAGGCCAGAGGCATGTTTAAAGGGCTAATTAAGTGGGTGGCACAATACAAACTGCAAGCCTACTAGTAGCATTTAATTTACAGGCCCTGGGTACATGTAACACCATTTTACTAGGGATGTATCAATTGGGTGTAAGCCAATGTTGCCATGTTTTTAGAGAGTGAAAACACACACTTTATCACAGGTTGTGCAGAGTCCTAAGCCCAGCAAAAAGGAGATCAGCAAAAATGGAGGAGTAAGGCAAAATGTTTGGGGAAGACCACTCTAGTGCTGATGGGTCTAACAAACATTATAATTGTTTTATTCTTTGCATTTGTGTGAAAAGTTTGCTGCAAAGAAAGTTTGGATAACAAAAAAATGTTCCAGTGTGGAAATATTTTCCATACATAAAACTAACTTGATAGAAATAAGAGTTGCATATTTTCCCTCCAAATATTGTATTTCACTCTTGTCTAAACATTGGGATTAGAAGACATACTTTGAAGTGTTATCCAAAACCCGTCACTTGTCTGTTCTTTGTCTGGTCCCCTGCCTTCCAAAATGCCATCTCCCTGCCTCTTGCTGCCCACTTACTAAGTTCTCTCTTAACAGGTAAAAGACTTAACAGCCTTTCTTTCTCAACTCCCTTTTATGAGAGAAATGCCCAAAGTTACTCTGTTTTTTAATCTGCTCTTCATTAACCCTCAACTCCTGAACATCTCAGTCAGAGCAACAAAGTGCTTGAACTGTTCATCTCACTGGCCATTACTGCTGGTTAATATAACATAATTTGACAAATCAGTTGATTATTACCTCAAACACAATAGTAAAATAAAAACATTAACAAAAGGAGCATTTATATACCATGTTAGGATAGGCAGCATATCATAAATTGACGCTGAGCAAATTTGTTGACCGTCACAGAGCAAGTCTCTCTGATGTCCACCACCACCTCATTAACAGGACCTGTAAGTATTGCCACTTGAATTATGTAATTTTGCGGCCACTGTGTTTTTTGAAAAATTAAGGTTTTGTCTCATTATCCATCATCTGATGCATAATCTGTAGATTTTAACAAAAAAACTTTTGTCTCTAGCTCAAATGGATCAAAAATTACTAAAAACATGGCAAAAAGTGTTGCTGTGCAGTGGAAGGTGCGTCACCAATGTTGGTCATCCTTCTGTTGGTTATTGCTGTATTAAGGTGTCAGACTGGTACTAGTGAGGTGAAACCTTTACACCGATAATGTTAACATGGGTACAAATGAATAAGTAATGAAGTAATACTATCACTAAATATGCTGCATTATACCTCATAATTTGCCTATTCTTGCCACATAATTTAGTAAACCCTGGTCCTCCACTGCCTCATAATTCCTGTGCCCCTGTTTCTAAGACATGTAAATAATATGTTGAACCACTTTGCATTCTGTTCAGGCCTGAGGATAATTCAGAGTGGCCTGGACAGTGCTGCAGTCCGTTAGCATATCATGGCTCTCTTTTTACTTATCCAGTTTTTTCTCCTGTTGTAAAATATTAAGAATTTGTGATTTTGTTGTTTGGCTTAGTGGAACAGTGAAGACATAAGATTCATATTCATGCGGTCATTGAGATGGAGGACTTTGAGAGTCACTTGATGGAGATGACATCTGGATATGGATAGGGCACTTGTAATACTGTATAAATATTCGTACAAACTACTTGTAATGTTATTACTAAAGAAACAACGAATTTGAGATCAGAACTGCTGCAGCAACCATACAGTGCTTTTAATCATTGAAAAATGATCACAAGACTTTAAATTATCATAAGAAGTAATGGTACTGTTTGGCAAGTATGAATATCTGAGACTCACATTTATATGTATAATTGCCTGAAGTATCTATGATGGCAGTTGTTTAAATGTCAGTTTCATTGGAGACCATCACATCGGGAGTCATGACATCGTTGTTTTAACATCAGGAGTGCGATTGCATTGCGTCATTACATCAGGAGTACCTGACCATCACATGCTTTTACACCTCTAGTCCTTATTATGTAAGTAGGTTCTTGGGGTAACCCCTTATAAATTAATATTTCTTAATATTAAATATATATATATATATATATATTCATGTTAAAAAACCAAAGGTTACAGGGGCGTTATAGTTAGGAAATAGAATAAAAACAACTTAGAAATTCACTGAAAAAGGGACGTTATAGTTAGGCTCAGATTTCACTCGTACAATATCAAAACCAATGAAATTCAGCAGTTATTAGTTACCTGAGCTAACTATATCTTATGCCCCTGCAATGTAATGCATATGAACTCACATATTACATCACTGATGACATGGTCAGTGACATTACTGATGACATCTCAAATGAAATTACTGATGACATCACTGATGGCATCTTCCTGTGTGTGATTATGGTTAGTGCGGTAGAAAGAAAAATTAGGACACGTTTTAAGTGAGATCTCAAATATCTTCCTGTTGGCTGTTGCACTTCAACAGGAGTAGCCTGCCAGTCTTACTTATGACAGAAGTGTGGCACGCCTTAAGCCATCTTGATTGAATCAAACTGGCAAAACGTAAAACATTTAATTAAAGAAAGGAACAAAATTAGGGGTTTCCTTTTGTCATAGAAATTATAGTTAGTGCTGAAGAAAGAAAAATTAGGACACATTTTAAGTGAGTTCTCAAATATCTTCTTCTATTTCATTAAAACATTCTGACATGTAGACTGAAGCATGCACTTTCAACACCAGCAGCAGACTTCCAGTTAACTCCTTGGTGATCAGCAGTTTACTACAGTGTTTTGATGGGCAACTAGAGTGGTAACATTCTGAATTGATGCCAAAAATGTGGCACATCTGACTGCCATCTTGATGGAATCGAAGTGAAAAACTGAAAGCATTTTCTACTGAGGACCCTGCAGTAAAGGAGGGGATTAGAGAGCTTCATTACAAATAAGTCTCCGAAGATGGCCACCAGAGAGAAAAGAGCCCATATGTAGCCCAAATATTTCCTAAATGTAGCCCAATCATAGCCCAATGTCAGATGTGCAAAACACCCAAACATATTGGGCTTCTTTATAAAAGTGCATAAAAGTGTTAACACATACTAGCAATTCAGGAATGCGACAAAATAAAAAAAACGAAAGATGTTTTTATTTGCTGCCTTCCGCACTATCAAAGGGCGCAAAGTTGAAAATTGTGCCATTATTGGTTGCTTTGTGTGAGGGTGGTGCGCCATTCAATGAATGAAACAATCAATCAGGGTTTGTAAAGCACGGCTACTCACCCGTGGGGGTCTCAAGGTGCTGTGGGCGGGGCACAGGTGAGTTCACCCGAGGAGCCAGGTCTTGGGGTCCTTCCTGAATTGCGTCAGCAAGGGTGATTTCCTGGGGTGGATGGGCAGGGTGTTGCATGTCTTGGAGGCAAGGTAGGAGAAACACATTTCTCCAGTTCTGGTCTTGCAGATTGGTGGGACGGTAGCCAGGGAAAGCTGGGCGGAGCGGAGGTGTCTGTTGAGTATGTGGACTGTGAGGCGGTGATTCAGGTATGTGGGCCTGGCGTTGTGAAGGGCCTTGGGTGAGGAGTATGAAGATTCTTCTTCTCTCGACTGGGAGCCAGTGGAGGTCACAGAGGTGTTGAGTGATGTGGCTGCGATGGGGGATGTAGAGGATCGGTCTTGCGGAGACGTTCTGGACATTCTGACGTCTTCGGAGGAGTTTCTGAGTGGCGCCAGCGTAGAATGCTTCGGTTTTTTTACATTTCCTGACAGTATTGTATCTATCTCATAAGACCAAAAAATAATATTTGATCAACAAACTCAATTTTCAAGTATGTGAATTATATTTAATTTGGAGAAACAAATGATTGAAATGGTATATGTGAGAATGTTATAAGAGAGAATCAAATATTTTTGAGAAAATATTGGAACTATATGAGGTAATGTATGAGTGGTTTTGTGAGTGGCTTTGTATGCTTCATAACAGGTGAGTAAGACGCTTTATGAGTGTATGAGAATGTTGAGAATGTGACAGTTTGTCTGAATTGCAGACTAGGTGTGAGAGAAGTTGGTTCACAATCTGTTGCTTTGAATTAGTATGTTGTACATTTGCTGCTTACTACATGGTGTAATTAGTAGAAAAAAACAGTAGATTAAGAGTTCATCTTTTAGTTAGCAAGGCATTAAAAATGTGGAAATATTTACATGTGTATATATGATGTGCTGTTCTCAAAGAGTTTTTTTGCTTTGAATTCTGGGTTTCGTAGTTCTGTTACACTGCTTTGTCAGACAGCTACAGATGCACATATACATTCAGTCACTTACCTATAAACTGCATGCAGCAGATTCAAACATAGATGAAGTCACATTTGTATTGCTCTTTTTTCCTTAACACAGGCACTGATATGTTTGTTTTTAGACCACTTACATAGATATTTAGAGAGTCACAGAGATACGAAAATAGGCAGTCACATACAGGCACATTTACTCAAATGTCTCATGGCACTGCTACAGGTGTACTCCTACAATTTCTCAGATATTTTGGCGAGTACTTACACAACTGGCATAAGTTATAGTTAGCTCAGGTAACTAAAACGGCTGAATTTCACTGGTTTTCAATGAGTGAAATGCAAGCCTAAATGTATTGTGCCTGTAACCTTTGTGTTTTTTCAGTGATATATAGATAGATAACTTAATTTATATGTGTGTACCTTATCTAAAATGTTTTTTATATGTATATGTACTTTTTAAATATATATGTGAAGAAATTCAACACTTATTTTCAAAATTAATGTTATTAACTATAATTCTGATTTTCAACATTTTTATTAAGGGAGGCAGGACGTTCCCTCACCTTGGGTGCACTTCGGGTGGCTGGTGGAAGCAACAGGATTGAAAGCTGTACTGTGATGTCTAGTCTTAGCAGAAAAATGTTAAGGAGTAGAATGTTTATTGTGTTTGCATTGCAGGATGCCATGGTTGGGAGATGAAGCTGAGCTCTTGTGAGTGAGTTCTTACATTAAAAAGCTTGCTTATATTATTGTGTTTCACTTGTAATTCTGGACACATTTTACTGGTGATGAGGATGAAGGAGGTGTAGGACTTTAACACATAGATGAGAGCCTTATTCACCTGTTGGATAGCTGACATCTGTCATCTGAAGTATCCGATTCGGAGGTGGAAACAGTCTTTGAGGTTAGGTTGTGAGACGAAACGCCCTGTGTGTCATAGCTGAAGAAATTGTATCTATCTGAGGTATGTGCTTCGATTATAGAAGGAAGAAGCGACTGTAGAGAGATGTGGACAGCAGCCTCACTTGGCGTGAAACAAGCTGCATCATTCTTAGAGAGAAAGATTTATCTGAAGGCCCTCTTAGGTGCACATATGATGTGAGAAAAGTTGTTTGTCAATTACTTTATCAGCGGTAATAAAAGAGAACAAACTGCATCGCATATGGAAGTCTACAGGTTGTGGGAGACAGGAACGAACTCTATGGGGAGAGAAGCTTTGTGTGTATGATTTCCTGACTGGGACATCTGTTGTAAATTGATATTATTCAGATATGTATAAACATGTTTCGTAATGTAAATTCATTTCTCTGTTAACCATTATAAGTTTAGCTTAGGAACCCCTTTCCTTATTTCTTATCCTGTTCCACCCCTCTGCCCTATACAATTTGGCATGTTCCTGAGAATTCCAAAGCTAGTGACAGTTGAGAGTGGTTGATGTGAGGTGGCTTGAGGAGTTGTTGTTAGTGAAAAATAAAGTGATCTTTCTTCATTTCAACTACCTTGGAGTGAGTATTTCAGGACCCTTGGTGTAGTGTTCATACTTATTCAACCAACAGGAGGTAGAGTATTATAGTGATCCTGGTATGCACACTGTGAAAGGAGAAATAAGACTTGAGTTTAGCTCTCTAACAGTATTACATTTTATCAATTTTCTTCTAAGTAAATAATCTTGCCAGCTTGCTCCTTTGTCAATTACATTTGCTGTTGCCAAGCAAAATAATAGTGAATTAACTGGGACTAGGACTCAGATGTAATGACTTCTCCATACCTAAAGGAAATTAAATTAAATGAATAAACATGGAAATGACTGCAAACTTAAATCTTCAAATCTTTAAATCCCTATATGGCAATCACAATTCAACGCCACACCCATTTGAGTGGATGGTGTACCTAATTTCCCTAGGTTGCAGTTCAGTGTTATTGACTCACTAATAGTCCTGTAGCCAGCTCATTTGGGCCCTTGGAATGTACTCACACACATTATGAAAATGGTGCTGTCATCTTAAGTTATAAGAGATTTACTTACAAAGAAGATTGCTAGCAAGTTGTTACAATTAAATTTAGAAGAGAAGAGTCTTTGAACAATAAAAAGGATAGTGATATGATGCTAGATTGATAATGTATGCAAAAGCAGCACAGAAGTGGTGTCTTTTGGATTTTGATGAGAGGCACTAATAACAAAATGAATTATTGTTCCCTCACTGTTGAACTTGAAACAGCCTAGGACAGTGCTGCCTAAAACAGGAATAAACACTGGTATATTAATAAACAACATCATAGCCTATTACAATGATAAAGGATGACTATATGAAAAGGATGATTTACCTTTTGTATGATCATTTTCACTCTTGGAAACGGGGAGGCCATTAATTGTACCACCCAATGACAACTAAGATGTACAATTATTGGCCTCCCTGTTTCCAAGACTGAAAATGATCATACAAAAAGATATATATGTTTATTTCTGCTGCAAGATCTCATTGGAGACTGTTACATGGGGAGCTACACTGGTTTGCCGTCATCCTCAGCTCATGTACTGCATATGCAAGTAATTGGAACTATTGTGTAGAATGAATGAAAAAAATGATCAGCACCCAAATTGCAAGTCTCAAATTCTTACTATGGAGGTAGGTACCACAGAGATAGGATCTGTAACAGTGTGACAGAATTCACAGGCCCCGTACCATACTGAAAACAAGCACATAGTTCAGACTGGTCTAGTGATAGAAGTTCCACTGAAGAACCTTCTCTCTTACCTCTGGCATGTGGGGTTGTTGTGTGGAGCTTAGTCCAGTGCTCCCCTGATTTTTTCTGTGTAGGTGTTTCCCAATGCCACCACATGCACCCTCTGTTAAAAATAAAAACAGTACATCTGGGAGCCTAAAGTCAAGCAAGTGTTAAAAGAAAAATAACAAAGAGTGTAGCAAAAGAGTAAAAGACATTTGTAATTTCAACTGACCAGGGACATTGCTAGAGAAAGGTCATTTGGAGTATAAGCCTAAACTATGTAAAATTTTAGACCAGTATGTAAATATTTTTCTCAATACAAACTGATGAGGCTTAACCACTTGACAGAAACATGCTACTTTTAGCTAAAATTTACTTACTGAGCAAATAGCAGGATTTTCTTACAGAGGAAGCATAGCAAGTTATTGAGAAGACATCATTCTTAAATACAATACTAGGTACATTATTTTTATAAAATCTTACTTCTACTTGTCAGGTTTAAAAGTGAGGCAGCGCTTCTAAGCAAAGTGCAAATGTGGAACATTCAGTATAGAAGTTTCCTGCCCTATTTGAACCATAACATTTAGCAAGCATGTTCAAAGCCACTGGACTCTTCAACAACTGTCAAATGACAGTATTGGTTAATGCATAAACATTAAAAAACGGTAATATACAGGAGTATATGATCCTGATTTTGATTTGAGTTTCCACACTGATAAGAGGGGTTACTAAATATTGAAAAGCTTTGGCTGGGGAGCTGAGCCTTGCTCAAAAGAGTATGGTAAGGAATGTAGACAAAATGGAGCAAATTGTGATTTGCTAGTTGGATTCACCCCATATGTAATGAACAAGGACAAGCCACTCTATAAAAGGATCACCACCCCCACCACCTGATTCTTTGTATTCAAAGGAAATAATTTATGTTTGCAGAAAAAACAAGTAACTAGCCTGTTTCTGGCAAAGCAAACCCTACTTCAGCTTTAACTGACCTTAGGTCACACGTATGTTTATATCATTGTCAATGTGTTTAGATGACTGTCCTTTTCTCTAATATAATCTTCTGAAAACTATTGCAATTCAGATTCTATAAATACTTGTGAAGTATGATTAGCCAACAGTGTTACGGGGATGCTTTTCCCCCAAAAGTGGCAACTCTTCTTAACCCAACAAGAAAAGAAAAGTTGTTGGTAAGAAGAAGGACATGATACTGCTTCTTGGGGACACCTGTGTGCTCAACATCACCTCTGTAGATGTAGATTCTAAATGTAGACACAAAGATCAAGATTAGCACACATGTGATAAACGCCTGGTAATGACATGGGTCGAGGCTAACCACCTACAGACAATGTACCATCGAGTTGCCTGATTATTTTATTAGTGAATATTTATTTCCTGTTGTAAACCAGATAGTAGTACGATGTCAAAATGCTAAATGTATGACTCCAATCAGTATATATATACCTGGGAGGTTAGTAGCAATAAGCTTCATCATTAGAGTTGCAACCAATAGATCATTATACCTTTTTAACCCACACATCCTCTGAAGAGATCTAATAAATAACAAGTGTGTTAGAAGATGCGGAAGGTGCTAGTACTAAAAGAGATGCTGCTTGACAAGGTAGCTTTAGGGTGCTTCACTTTTGTACACAGGAGTCTAAATGGGTAGATGACAATAGTTCTCACATGTGCTGCTATTAGTTTCATAGATAAAGGAGGCCCCAATCTATTCTTTATATTTCCATAGGTTCATCATATGTGTTTAATGTCTGTGAAAATTGTTTTAAAATGAAAACTCCATTATCTTTTTTTCACTGTGTTTAAAAACCGTTACCTCACTGGTAAGATAAACACATATGGTAAGATGTGAGTGTAAGAAAGTGAAATATTAGTTGGGCTGGATGGTAGTCTACCTCGAGAAACAAGGTCACTATTCTTGTTAGGTCCAGTAAATATTTCTTTAATTTAAGCCTGAGCTCAAACTCTGGTAGCTATGGCACAGAGCAGACAAGCTTAACTTAATAAACTTTGTAAAGTCCCAAAATAGCTAAAAAGGCAAAGATACAGAACAACAAAAATTCCACTTCAATTAAAAAAAATAAAGAGTAATTTCATGAACAAATTGACACCAAAACAATAACAACAAAAATTCAATAAGGGGAGCCTAAGATATGAATTTTTTTAAAGTTTTAAATAAAAATAGCTCCAAAAAGTGTTAAGCGATAACGGGGTTCTCTGGCTCAGCTTGACCAGGGCCTAGGGCCAATTTAAGGTTGACCACGATGGAGCGCATGTCAGATATAGAAACCAGGTTCAAGCTGGTCAAAAGTTTTAGCTTTGCGTTTAATCTTTGAACTATAAGTCCAAAATCCTCAGCGAGGCAAGGCAGCAGGTTTTAGTCCAGAAGAGCTCCACGGCCGCAGAGCTGTTGGACGAGGTCCCAGTAAAACCGTAGGCTTTTGTCAGGTAAGCTCTGAGTAGGAGAAATTCAAAATTTGCTCCCAAGGAAGGTTCATCGCTAGCCGAATATTTTGGGGTCCCTTGCGTGGGGAAGATTTCTACGTTTGGACTTAGTGACTATTTTGGAACTTGGATTCCTCCAGCAGAGCAAAACTGCAAGTTGTAGTCAGCAAGGCTCCAAGAGGCCAGATACCCTCTCTGCATCGTCACTCTAAAAAGGATTTGCTGTTGAGGAAAAGCTCTGGGCATCAAAAACAAGAAGATAGTTGGAATACTTGAATTACATCCCAGGCACTGGCAATCGCTCGGGCTGCATCTCAGACCATTGTTATTCACCCACCATACCACATCAATTTGGAGCCATCCATATGCAAATCAGCCTTGACCCTGCTCCAATGGGAACAGTCTAGCCCGAACTGTTAAGCAAGGTCCTCCCTGACCCAGAACACAAGCCACTGAGGACCGGTTTGCACTTTTAGGGCTCATCAGACAGGTATAACTTGACTCCAGTGACATAGTGAGCACAGGACCTATACTTGGGCATAAATGACAAATGGGACTCCTCAAATTTCGAATTGTGGGTTTGCATCTGTAGCACCTTCACCTGCAGGGTTGCTTAATGGGTCGATCACAGGAATATTGACTGTTTGCCCTCATGGTGAAATTATGCATTATGGAAAGGGAAAGGACTGGCGGCCTGATTAACATTTCTTTCAGGTGGGTAGGAACTTTCATCTGTGATCTTCACGCTACAGCGAAGAATGCTCTTTCAGGTTTTTGGACTACTATCAATAATTTTCAGCAACAAATTATCCAAGAGAGCTGTTTTCTCTTGAATGTGATGCAAGGTCGAATTCCTGGAGTTTATCAACAATTTTCACATAGCAAACTCACCTTAAAATTCGCTACAATGGCTAAAATTAGCGTTGCATCTACAGGAAATGTAGGAAGCTGGCTCTCTATATAGTGTACTAAAACAAAATACATTGTGCAGAGAGTCCAGTGGATCCCTTACTGGTACAGAGAGGTTAAAGTAGATAATACTAGTACTCTTTTTGTGGTAGTGTGGGCGAGCAGTTAGGCTTAACAGAGAATAGTGCTAAGCATTGGTTGTACTCACAGAGGCAAGACACACACTCAAGAATAAATCTGAGATCAATTTATAAAAAATACTATTTATTTTTTGTTTTTTTTTTAAGATCAAGAACTTCTATCTACAGTAAGTACTTTTGGAGCTATGATTTTTAAGAGTTCGGAAAATATAGCATTTTCATGCGCCATTATGCACCTTTGAAGTCAATGTGGAAAAGCACAAAAATGCACATAAAATCATGCAATGCTTTCACGAAGTTCACCTTCTCATTTTAGGTTGATAGCTGGACCAGCTCCAAAGTTCCAGCAGCAGAAGATCGGGAGGGTCTTGGATTAGAGGTAAGTCCATTAGGTCCTACTGGTGGAAGGAGGTTTCAAGGGTCACAGGACTATGGATTCACAGCTGGTTCGTCGTTACTGGGGCCAGGTGCAGAGCAGATAGGTCAGCTGGGTGTCGTGCATCGAGAAGTCCTCGCTGTCAGGAGAAGGCAACTGGGAGAGGCACTTTTGGGACAGATCTGACACTCAGAACATGGGTCTCGGGGGTCTCAATGTCCCTCAATGGGTGCTTTCTTCTGGAATCATTGGAGTCCAGAATGGACTCTTTGTCTCGCTGTAGGGGGTCAGGTACCCTGAGTATTGGTACAGTGCAGTTGCAGCAGGTTCAGGTGTCTCCAAACTTGATAGGGAGACAGATCAGACCCTCCAGAGGTGTTGCACATCTTTTGGTGTGGGTGCTGCATCAGAGTCATCAGGGAGCAGCAGGTCGACAAACCGGACTCACCTGGATCAGTGCCTGTGGTGTGCAAGGAGTGATAACTTCACTCCAAGGGAGGTTCTTGGTGATTTCTCAAAGTCTGGAGGAGCTCTGTGGTTCTTGGAATCTTCACAGGTTCAAGACGACATGGTACACCATGATTGTTGAACAGGGCCGGACTGGCTACCGGGCGTTTTGGAATGCTGCCGAGCTGGGGGCTGATGTCACTGCGGTGGGGGCTAATTTCGTTGATGGAGACCTGCGTGTGCTTCGAAATCAACAAAGCAAAACGAATTTCGTTCAGCACACGCAGGTCCCCATCAACGAAATCAGCCCCCAGCTCGGCAGCATGCCAAAACGCCCGGTAGCCAGTCCGGCCCTGTTGTTGAACCCTGCAGAGGAGCAGGCAGGTTTTTTTGCCAATTTCTTCTGCAGCAGGCTTCATTTCTCGGGCAGCGAGTCTTCTTTGTCCTTCTCCTCTTCATGTCCACCGAATCTCGGTTCAAGTGCTATGGATTCCACCTAAATACTAACTTTAAGGATGTTATGGGGGGACAGGTAGTAGCCAGTGGACTACTTACATTTAGGGTACCTACGCCTGTGGAAAGAGGCACTACCCTAGCCCTGATAGGTTGTTTCCCCACCATCTCAAGATGGTGGATTTTCAGGAGAGGGGTTCACGTCACCTGCCACACATTCCATTCCGGACTGGAGGAGGTGTGAAGCACCTCTGCCCAGAGGAGGCTTTGTTTCTGGCCTCTGAGAGTGTGGGCTCTCACCCCATGAGGTCAGAAACATGTCTGGTGGTGGCAGGCTGGCTATGACTAGTCAGAGACTACACCAGTGCTTGGTAGGTTTTCAGGGGACCCTCTAAAGGGTCTCCAGTGTGCATTTGTTAATAAATCCACCACTGGCATCAATGAGGATTTATTAAGACAAGATGTTTGGTACCAAACATCTTTGGGTAGAGTGAAGCCAACTCCTAATAACAGGTATCCAGCCAATGTACTCTTTATGGCTTCCCTGTGCACCGACAATATCCAAGATTGGCTCAGATAATGCAGGGTCAAAACTGCTTGTGCAGATATGTACCCATGTGTGATATATCACTACCTGCCTTACGGCTATAAGGCCTCAGTAGGGGTGACTTACCTATATCTCATGCAGTGTATTCGTACATGGCACACAGGGCTATGTACCATGTCGACTCTTCAAATTTCTCTGCACCAGGACACGTAGCCTGCAATGGCAGTTTGCATGGTCTTGGTGAGGGGTCTCTGGGGTGGCACAATTCGTGCTGCAGCCCCAGTCGACCCTCTCCAGTAACCATGCCCTAAGTGCCAGGGGTACCATTTACTAGGGACTTACAAGGGTGGCTGAAGTTGTGCCAATTATGGTACAGTTTTGGGAAAGAGATCTGGCACTGGGAATCTGGTTAGCAGGGACCTAGTGCACTTACAGTTTGAAATCATATCAGAAATCAATCAAAAAGTGGGGCTAGCCATGTCAAAAGAGGCACATAATTCAAACTGTTAATAAAAAGCTGTTATCAGCCTTGTCAAATGATCACATGATTCTGGTTTATTTCCCACAAAAAAGCAGTCATTTAGGGCCTGATGGGTAACCAGAAGCAGCCTTGGCAAAAATGTTGAAATTACCCCGTAGCCCTCCTTACTCCTCTGCTGGGTCTGCTGGAATAAATCTTAGGAAGCTGGATAGAGTGATAGAGGTGACTGTGGCTTTTTAATAACCGGCTCCCATTAGTCCAGCCCCCAAGTGACATGCCTGATAAAATAAATGCCAGTTCAGCCCTGCCCTGAATCGAGCACTCTATTGCATTTCAATAGAAAGCACAATTGAAAGTGTATGTAAGCCTCCCAAGTTAACCTTCCTCGTCCTTCAGAAAGCATTTAGAAACCTGTAAATTCTGTCACTTTCAAAACTAATTGCATGTCTTCGAAACGCTAGAAATAGTTCCAGGCAAATACATTCCATCCTTGCTTGTTTCCCCTTTTGCAGCCCCCTACTGTTGTGCATATTATGCAATTGTTCAGAAAATCCTCCTCTGTATTGTTTCCTACTCATTCTAAGCAACAAATTTTGAGTTTCAAGTTGTTTTCAATGGTATAATTGTTCAATTAAAATGCTGAGCTTTAAGTACATACGTTCATAACAGTTGGTGCCAGAGTGCCATAAAGGAATGTTAAATAAATACCTAACTCAATAAATAAAAAATAAGTGATGCTCCAGAATAACCAAATAATAGAGCCTAGTCAACAAACTCAGTGGAAACGATATGCTTCATTTTGCATTCCAGCCATACGGTATCATAAAAACACATCATCCTACGCATCACTTCTGGAGTTATACTACAAATTCAACAGGTCTCTTTTGTTTTTTTAGTTTAGACTTTATTGAAATATTTCACAGAAGTAAATATATTTCATAAAGTAATTACATTATAAAATGTAATTTACAAAATGTATATCTATAGTTAAAATCATAACCTTGTATATCAGATTATTTTATAGCAACTATGTTATAATGCAACAAATCTTAAATAAGGAGATCATAATCATAGAGGAGATGGAAAAAAGAAAGACCAAGAAAGGGATAGAAGAAAGATACATTCACGTGTTGAATCAATCATTTTAATTCGCATGCATATAAATAAAATGTAACTCAATTATGTACAATTTAGACGAGGGCCTCATTTATGTAAGGAATATTATGCACGGTGAGGACAGTCACAGGAAGCCGATGGGCAGAGGTGGAGAAGGGCCTTCTGGGTCGCTTCACACACCTGACTCCATCCTGGTCGATAATTATCTGGCAAGGGTCCCCGTTTGAATATCATTATTTAATTGGATAACCTTTCCACCATATTATACTTGCCCTCGAGTTCCATCACCCAGCTCTTGAAAAGTGCATTTTAGCTGCAATGAGATTTACTACAAAGAGATGAAATGGGGAGCCCTGGCTGTTATGCTTTGTAGCTCGTTTACCCTGTGGTTTTCTTTCAAAAGCTTTATGAAGTTGAGTTTCCCGTGCTATCCATAATCAGATATACTACGAGTAAGAAAGATATAAGCAACAGGGCTAGAGTTTTTGAAGTCTAGGGAAAAAAACGCGATGAATTTGTAGATCCATTTCATATCACCAAGCCTGGGGCAGAGTAATTTCTCATTAAACATCAAACGAAATTCTAAAGAATTCTCATTTTTTCAGATTGGGCACGGTTGATGTGCAGAAAAGGAATTTATATGAAAAATGGAGCAGCCTTGCTGAGAGGTGATAGATAATGAGATACCATATAATTTGTAGCAGCAGAATTAAAATTTAGAACTTCAAAATGCTGTCCCCAGTCCTTTGCAGCGGTGCCTCTCATTTAATATTACAAGTGGACGTATTATTCTTTATTGAAAAAGGCAAAAGAGATTAGGGGCACGCTAGAATGCCAGTACACCTGCTTTCCTCTCCTCGAAGTTCATTAACAAAAGCGTTATGACTGCATTGCAGTGCGTCCATTCTAAATTGCCTTAAAGAGATCATACAGGTATGTATCATTGATTTGGAAGTGATGTAAACTAATATAAAATAAGTGAAACTATAACATTGCTTTGATAGAGTGAGCAACATACATTAACACCGATTCACATACCTGTGTGTGGGTAACGTTTTCTTCGCCCTTTCCTACCCTAGACCGGTCAGAGATTTATTTCCGTCTAGAGAAGGAGTAGATTTGTTTCCAGAGTGGAAGTCTTAAGGAAACACCCCGAAATTGGCATGGCAGTGGTATTTCATTAGAAAATCCAATTGCACACTTGCAGAGCTGTTATGGTTCTCATGTCCCCATGAGTAGCATATCCAGTGCATGTTTTTCTTTATTTGAACTCTTGGAATTTTCTCGTATTTATGTCATTATAACATTAGCACTAAATACAGCACAATGAAAAGAAAGAAAACTGAATTTGACGTTGCTAAATTTATTTGCCACATTTTCACGTGGGTAGTATGCATAATTACACATGCAGAAATGCATTTGCATAAAAGTAGATACAATTTTACAGAGGTTTTTCAAAATTATTCTTGAAAGGTGTGAGTGTGTTAGCATTTAAGGACTAATGGTGAAAACCACTGTGAATATCAAAAAATGTACACCTAAACGAAAATGATAATTTAGCAATATAGTTAATGAAACATCATAATGGGAGACTTTAACAAGCGTTGTTGTAATATTGACTTGTATTCACTGAAAAAAAGCAAAGATGACATTATAGTTAGTGGGAACATTACATTCAGCAGTTATAGATGCCTCTAGTTACTATAACTCGTGCCCTAAGGTAATTTTGACTTGCGCCCCCGCCATGCACAGTTTTCTCATTAATTATGTTATTTCAAATGCTGCAGTGATGTTTTCAATGATGCTATAGACCATGTCATGAATTATGTAATATGTGAGGCAATTACCTGTGCATAGGGAGGGAGTGAGTTATAGTTACCTTAGGGCTTGAGCTATTGTTATTAAAGGGCCTGCGGCCAAACCGACCCATGAACCCAACTCCCCATGCGTGGCGCAAACTCTAAGCCACACACAGCCTTCTGGCATGTGATGCATGCTGCTGGTCTCACAGGACCTTGCAGCACTCAGGAAGACTTACTGTCACAACTCCAAAATATAAGAAGTGATCCTATTGGCTTTATCAAGGTGTGAGCATATCAATACATATAAAGTAGATCTATCATGACAAATCACCAATATTTATAATCAAATGTATATTTCAAAAATTCACACAATGCAATGTTTATTATTGATTATTATAAAAATGTTTAATAACGTTTTCACATACCTGTGTCGCTTTCTTTTTACATAGTTTTTATTGTTACATTTTGTGGGTGAAAAATGCTAAAATAAATAGTCAGAGTCTTTTTTTAAATAAGACCTGTGTGGAAATTCTACCCCAAATGCAGAGATTCCGCCATGAGTGCAGAGACTCTGCACTTGTAACTTTACTACACTTAAGTGTATTTGTGAACAGGCCCTTACGGATATTTTAATGTTGCTGCGGGGATACTGGACTCCCTGTAGCCCTGAACATCATTAAAAAAAGGCTTGATGGCACCCCTCCCTTTTCTGGGGGCACGACCAAGCTAAAAAAAAGTATTAAATGAAATAAAGCCCTCGCAGGGCATTTTGGGGGGCTCCTCCAAAGGAATAGTGAATAATAAATGAGTGGATCCTACTAATCAATTAATATTGACTTTTTAAAAAAAAATTACTTTGGGTGTCCTAGTGCCTACCAGGGACACCCATATAATATTTTACATAAGGAGGGAGCAGCTCCTCTCCCTGAGCCATTAAGACCCCTAGGGGCATTCTTTAAAGGAGGGGAGGGAGCGTGCAACCCTCCTCCCTGAGCCCTTACTGGCCTGGGAACCCCATTCCCTGGCCTCTGGTGGTTGCCCCGGTGCCCACTCAGGAAATCCACAAACCACAATGTTGGAAGTTACAGGGGGAGCCACAGGGCCCCCGCAAACCCAGCCAGCACTGGGTGCTGGTGGGAGTTGGCATCGTTGCTTTGCTACTACCTGGTGGGAGTTAGCATTTTTCTACTGCTCTGGCCAGGTAGGAGCAAAGTGGAGTTCCCTTCCCGGAAATGTGCGGGCAGGTTATACCTGCAATCTCCCAAGCAGGGACCACAGTGTCCTTTGGGTGGACCCCTCTGGACACAGTATAGTATCACACCCTAGCGGTTGGGGTCCCCAGGGCGATACCACCGAAGGGAGGGGGCCTTCAAACCCAACCATCCAGAAATACAAATATTTTTGTAGCATAACATCTCAAAAACTGCTGAACAATTTACACCAAATCACAAATAGCATGCTTTCCAGATGAAGTTCTTGCTTTCTGCCGAATTTGGTGTAATTCCATTCTGCACTATCTGCAGTAGCGCTGCATAAAAATGTTTATGGTAAATGCATTAAGATTTTGATATTCACTGAAAAAACCAAAGGTTACAGGGACATTATAGTTGGGAAATATAATTTAAAAAAACCTTAGAAATTGACTGAAAAAAACAAAGGTTACAGGGACGTTATAGTTAGGCTGACATTTCACTTGTATAAAACCAGAGAAAATCGGCAGTTGTAGATTAGCTGAGCTAACTATAACTTGTGCCCCCACAATGCGCTGCTTATGGCCTCACATATTACATCACTCATGACATGGTCAGTGATATCACTGATGACAACACTGATGACATCTCTAATGTCATCATCCAGTGACTGAGAGTGGTATAAAATGTTTATGAGGGTTAAATATATATACCAAGGTGTATTGATGAATCAGTGGATGTATGAGTACCTGTATGGATGATTCAGTGGGTGCGTGACTGACTGTATAAGTGAGTGATTAGGTGTCTCCTTAAATGTATGGGTGAGTGACTATGTTGTGTGAATGTCTGTATCAGTCTATCAGTTGGTGTCTAAGTGGCTGTATGGGTTGGTGAGCCGGTACGTGAGTGGCTGTATGGGTGATTGATTGGTTGTCTGAGTACCTGTATGGGTGTATGAATGTCAGTGTGGGTGGGTAAGTGTGTGTGTGACTGCCTGCATGGATGAGCAAGTGGATGAGTCAGTGGCTGTAAGGGTTAGTGAGTACGTCTGTGAGGGGCTCTATGAGCAAGTGTTTGTATGGCTGTGTTGGTGAGTGACTGGATATGTCAGTGGTATATGGGTGAGTGACTGCATATGTGAAAGGCAGTATAGGTGAGTGTTGACGTATATAAGTGACTGTATGTGTGAGTAAGTGATTGTAAGAGTGGCTGTATTGGTGAGTGTGTTTGTGTCAGTGACTGTATAGGTGAGTTAGTATGTGTTAGTATCTGTATGAATAAGTGAGTTGGTGTGTGTATAACTGTATAGGTGAGTAAGTGGCTGTGTTATTGACTCTATGGGTGAGTGAGTAGGTGTGTGAGTAGTTCCATGGGTGACTGACAGTGTGTGAGTGGCTGTAAGGGTGTATGAGTCGATATATCAGGGGCTGTATTAGTGAGTGAGTTGCTGTATGAGTGGCTGTATGGGTGACTGAGTGGATGTATGTATAGACCTATGAATATGGGTGACTGAGTGGATGTATGTATAGACCTATGAATCAGTGAGTGGGTGTGTATATACTGTTATGTTTATGTCAATGGTTTTGAGAATGGTAGTGTGGAAGTTGGAGTGGGTGTATGAAAGGCTATATGGGGGTGTGAGAGGGTGCAACTTAAATACAAGAGTGTGCAGTTCCTTAGAAAAAGATAAGAAAAATGATGAATTGAAAAATAGTAGGTTTTCAGGTCAGTGGAATAAGCTTCAATAGGAGCAAGTGCCCTCACAGACCCCGAAAGGTGTCATGCTTCATCATCTGGGCATGCTCCTCATCGGGCCGGCACTGCAATACCTGACTAGCACCCGCGGGCATTGCACGGACTCTTTGCCGGAGATCTTATAGGTTTGCCGTATGATGAGGTGTGGGTCGTGAGGAATGTGTAGAGTGGTGGAAGGAAGTGATTTAAAATAGGTCTAGTGATGCTGATTTGAGGAGTCTTTACTGGTGAAGCTCACTAACCTAATCATATGGGATTCAATGGTCCCAAGGAGCAATCGTGATCATTTGCTAAAACGTGAGGTCAACATGTTTCTTGCCTAGTCTAGTCTGCAAGGGATCTAATGGCAATTCATCAGGACCGAAATAATGTAACGTACACTACTATGTGACTGATTCATCAATGTGTAGTGAGTATTCAAGTAATCAGTCACACAATAAATAACAAAGCACTGTTACACCTTGTTTTGCGACCAGACCTGAAAAACAAAAGAGACAGACAAGACATAAAACATTTAAATGTTTATTCTTCGATTCTGTCAGACGTTCGATAATGCGTTTTTCATGCATGTTGTAGTTTCCTTCATATCACCTTGTCCACTACATGCCCCATGTTGCTACTCAAGGTGACGAGGTGTTGTGGTAGGAAACCCAGAGAAACACATCTAGCACCACCTTGCGCAAACCCTTCTGCCATAGATAAAAAATAAACATACAATGCCACATGTCAGTGATCGTGTTGTTTTCTCGGGTTCTCTGTTATGAAACTACGAAGGCAAGGTAATGCACCAAAACTCATTAATTATGCGTGCTGAGTGCCATTGCCGTGAAACTTCATGTGTCTGTGCTCGGCTTCTCTTAAAAGTATACCCCAAAAAACATCAGGACAATTCAACCTTGCGTACACACCTACTCGTATACAACAATGCTGTGTGCCATTAGCGATAACCATATACTTATGCACAACCTACCTTTGATCGTTAGACACACTCACCGGTATTAGAGTCAATGTAATTCTCATGGGTTAAGAGTGGGTGCTTCAGAGATTCTATGGATGATGTCATCAGTGATGTCATTTGAAATGTCATCAGTGATGTCATCAGTGATGTCACTGACCATGTCATGAGTGATGTAATATGTGAGGTCATAAGCAGTGCAGTGCGGGGATGCAAGTTATAGTTGTACAAGTGAAATGTCCGCCTAACTATAATGTCCCTGTAACCTTTGTTTTTTTCAGTGAATTTCTTAGGCTTTTTAAAATTATATTTCCTAACTATAATGTCCCTGTAACCTTTAGTTTTTCCGTGAATTACTAAGTTTTTATTAAAATGCTAATTCTTAATTATAACGTTCCTTTAACCTTGGGTTTTTTGGTTTCTAGGGTTTTTTTAAATTCTATTTCTTAATTGTAACACCTACTTTTTTAAGTGAAACTTTAAGATTTTCACATTTTCTTTCTATAATTGAATATTGTGTATTATATTTATATTATATACCACTCATTTTTTTATTTTGTATGTTTTTATCAGAAAGTACATTAATAACTGGTTTTATTTTTAACAATTTTGTGAATGGGCACAACATTGTCGCATTTACTGTGGAGAATCTGTGATCAGTAAATGTGTTTCATATACTGAAAAATACCCCTAAGACATTTTTTAAATAAAGTTTAAGTCCAAATATTTAGTAAAATATTGTTTTAACTTTTCTTTCTGTGATTAATTTAGGAGAAAACAACCTTTAAAAAAAAAAGTCATATGCGCGACTACCGTCGTCATGGCGGTGACATCGGTAGTCACGAAGAGCGCATGTCTTGCACAAAGTGTAAAACATATATATAGACATATTCTACTGTATATTTAACAGTAGAGCATTATTAGTGTACTTTTCAAACTCATATTTTTGTAGTAAGTTTCCAGAATAATCATCCTAAAATACTATTTTTTGTTTCCGTGAAGACAGCGGAAGCCGCAATGACGTCGGTAATCGCAGAAACCGCATGTTTTTCAACAACTCAGAAACATATATGTAGAGGTATTGTGAACAAGTTTCAGTATAGCTGTTCACTATTATAGTATTGAAAGTTCTGCTTTTCTTTCCAATTTTAAAGAAAACTACTTTAAACTTGTATTTTGAATTTCTGCTTCACCGTGGTAACCGTGAACATATCGGTCACCGTGAATAACACATGAACAGGAAAGCAAGGAATATCATCGGATAATATACTTTTCAGCAAAATCAATAGGAAGTACACACCCACTCCTCCTTCTTGAAACTTCTTTCATAGAACTTCATTCTGAGCAGATGGATTCATCTTGGTGTGCAAAGTTTTTGGCCTTTTTTTTTAACAAAAATGGCAACACAGGAAGGAGATGGGGTCAGCAGGAACAACAGGTGGACCAGGATGTGGAGGAGGTGGAGACTGAAGATTTGGAAGAAGAGAAACCTCCACAAAAGAGAGCCAGTGTGACATGGGATTTTTTCAAAATCCCATTAGGGTAATTGAAAACTGTTGCCAAACTTGTGCAATACACAATCTGCGACAAGACCCTCTCTAGAGGGACAAACAAGGAATATTCATGTGGGACGACGTCCATGTTATATTATCCAAAAACAGATCATAAAAAATGTCTCCAACTGGCAATCAAGCAGAGGGAAGCTGGAGGACCATCTACTTCAGTGACAGCAGCAACAATTCCCGGCCAGAAAGTCCCTTCAGAGGTGCAGACTACTGCAACAGACATGGCTCCAGAGTTTTCAAGAATGGTCACGTAGTGCATGGACTATAGTGTTATTATAAGTGCATACATGCTTTTTTTCCCTTTTTTATGTGTTATAATAAAAAAGAAGAAAAAAATGGAAAACTTTACAAAATTACATTAAAAAAAACAACAAAAAAAGGTTCCTTTTGGAACCGCCCTTTACAGTTAAAAAAAGATAACATTTGCATATATGTTGGAATGAGTGTATGACTGGTGTATGGATGATTGAATGAGTGCAAATCTGGTGCATGGATGTTACAATCAGTGCAGCAGTGCAGCCTGAGTGAATCTATGAGTGCATAAGTAGTGCATGAGTGATTGGATGAGTCATTGGGTAGTGCCTGTGTAATTAGATGAGTGCAAGGGTACTGCCTGCGTGATTGGGTGAATGCATGGATAGTACCTGAGTGATTGGATGAGCAATGGATAGTGCCTGGGTGATTGGATGAGTGCATGGGTAGTGCTTGAGTGAATGGAAGAGTGCATGGGTACTGCGTGAGTGAATGGATGAGTGCAAAGGTAGTGATTGGGTAATTGGGTATGTGCATGGGTAGTGGCTTGGTGAATGGATGAGTGCATGGATAATGATTGGGTAAATGAATGAGTGCATTGGTTGTGCCTGGGTGGTGCCTGGATGAGTGCATGGGTAGTGCCTGGATGAATAGATGAGTGCATGGATAGTGCCTGGTTGATTCGGTGAGTGCATGGTTAGTGCCTGGTTGATTGGGTGAATGCATGGATAGTGCCTGGTTGATTGGATGATTGCATGCATAGTGCCTGCTTAATTGGGTGAGTGCATGGATAGTGCCTGGATGATTGGATGAGTTCATGCATGTGCCTCAGTATTTCAATGACTGCATGGGTTGTAAGTGTGTGTTTAGATGACTGCATAGTTTCTGCGCAAGTGCTGCAATGACGGAATATTTACAGCCTTGTTAATTGCATAAGCAAATGGTTAGTGTCTGGGAGATTAAATGAATGTGTAGGTAGTGCCTCAATAGTTCAATGGCTACATAATTTCTGACTGCCTGATTTGAAGAGTACATGTGTAGTGTCTAGGTAATTCAATAACTCAATGGATACTGAATCACTGATTTGATGCCTGCCTCACTAGTGGTTGGGTGATTGCATGAGTGCCTGAATACTGCCTGACTGACTGTGAAAGTAACTTCATTACTTTTTAGATACATAACAGTTGTGACTATATATCTGACTCATCGGTTATCTCCTTCTGTCAGTATCAAACTACCTGTTTTACTGCTTATATGCTTTTCTCCTGAGCTATATGTGAGTGAAGTCTAGATATCACACTTGGTATATAATTGCATACATGGTTCTCTAGGAGCATACATTGCTTTGCTACTGAGCGTGCACATGCATCAGTAAGTTTCTAAAATGGAAAACAACATTTTAAAAATGTTCAAAGAACAAAACCTTTTGTGAATGGTATAGCTACATCATTTCTCAAATACTTCTTCTGCTTCTAAAACATATATTCAGCATTTCCCAAACAAACATTACACTCCCAATGAAACCAGCAAAAGAACTCTAGAGGTATTCTGCACTATTAATCCTTCTCAATTTAATACAAACTATGTTTAAAGAAAAAACATCACACTCACCATATACAAATAAATGTTCATCAGCCTTACTGAACATAGATCACCATGTAAACATATATGCAATTTCTTAATAGCCTTCAAGCCATCTTTCAAAAAATATATACCTCTCTGCATCTTTAAGTAAACTCAAAAGTCCCACCGTATATATAGCTGTCTGCAACCACAAGAACCATATCTCACCATCTAAGCATGTGCAAAGCAGCCATATAAGTTAAAAACCACACAGACAAACACTGCCCAATACATACCTAAGAGTTATTACTTCTTTCTAATTCATATACAGGCAGACAACATGTTCTCATCTTTCATTTGTGACTACAATACTCCTGTTTAATAATGTTACTAAAAGTACTACAACTCCCAGAATGCAAATAGCAGATGTATCTCTTCTTCAAAACATTCTTAGTCCACCATTGAAACTTTCCACAATATTATACTATTATTTTTCAATAAAGTACACAATGTAATAAAAGGCACTAATTCATTTTTCTCTTACTTCCCAAAATATTTACCACTAACCTCTTAAACACATACCCTCTAATAGATACAGTTCATCTGATATATTTTTCATATCACTGTTACACTCTTTTTTATCAAACTCACATATACATCTTCATTTCTAATGTCATTTTTATAGAGGATTAAAAAGATATGTACATACCAGTGATTTCAAGTTGGTAGATTATATTGTTGTTTTAGCGCTTTCTGGATAGTTTTGACACTGTTAGGATTTGTAAAAACTAAGCACAAGAATGGTACACCAATCACATACAAAGCAACCATTAAAAATGGCTACCTCTTCAACTTTGCACTCTGTGATCATGAGAAAGGCAGCAAATGTAATCATGCCTTTCATTTTAGACTGCACTATCTCCACTTGTGAATGGTTAGTATCTGTTAACCCTTTCCCCCCTTCAAAAAGAGATTCCTATCTATCTGTGTTCGTGATGTATTTACGATGATCGCGGAGAATATGTAGAAAAAAAGGGAGTTCAATCCTATATCTAGCTTTATTTTTTTTTTTTTATTAAATACTACACAACAGTTTATTACATAGTCCTGAGTTGGAAATTAAAGCTTGCCATTACTTAAATTGTGTCATCACTCCACAACTTTTTAAAAAATGTCCTGTCTCTTTAACACCCTTTCCCCCAATACACTCTTACCTCAGTGAACCTAACAACCCAGTGGAACCAGTAGGTTACAAGTTCATAGCACATTCTAGAATGAACATGCTATATTTCTAAATGAAATACAGCAGGTGAGGTTTACTCCACAGATTCAAAGCATATCCATGTCTGTATTACATTGCTTTTTTAAGCAACAGCCAATAATAAGACTTCTTGCTAAGGCTTCAAACACACTACTTAATTTCATTCACTTTCAAGCTGACAGCATCCAATGAAATATATCTTTTTTTGTTTTTAAAAAAACACCTGCATTTTAGCTGATTTTCCTTTGGAAAACTACCTAATTCAGCTCCAATATTGCTCCTTCACTTCAAAATGCTTAGAGTATGGATTGTGGGCCACAGCTATGTCAATTGGGCTAAAGATGCTGCAAAAAGAGAGGTATTGAAAGGGACTTGGGTTTGCCAAATGTGCAGATTACTTGGTTTGGCCAGAGAGGGTTAAAGTTTCATCAATTCCTGGCTTTGGTTAAATCCATTGTGGATTCCCAAGCTCCTCACCTCATGATTGTGCACTGTGGTGGCAATTACCAAGGCACATTGACTGGAATAGGGCTGGAAATCCTAATGAAAGAAACCTTTGCATAACTGATGTTGCTTTTCTCTCACACTGTCTTGGTGTACTCTAATATATGCCAAAGACAGAAATGGAAGTGGTCAAATCAATTCTGTCTACAGATTGACAAAGTCAGGAAACATTTTACTAAAACTGTTTCTGCATTCCTCAGAGATCATCGCATGGGCTGTATCTGTAACAACAATTTGCATATCGACATGCATGGAATTTATAGAAATGATGGAGTGCACTTCACAGATGAAGGCAACAGGGTGTTTCTAAGTAACTTGAAACTCTGCATCTGGTCTTATGTGTAGCAGCCATATACACACAACCAACACAATGGCTCTTGTCAGAGCCATCCTAGTACCCGAAATATTGTGAAGTTTTTTCTAAAGGTTTTAAAAAAAAAGTTTTTGACAATCTTCACAACGATGTCGCGATCCCGGCGGACACATTGTGAAAGCAGTCATTAAATGACCATCCAGACATCCAAAAATAATATGTAAAAAAATCCATTCTGAACATTGTACTACACATATTACTATATACATACTTCTTTCAAAGCATGTTTTGGTATGTTTCATATAGAGGCCCTAATATAGACATGTTCATATATGCCCTAATATAGACATGTTCATATATATCCTAATACAGACATAATCGTATATATGCCCTATTATGGTCATAATCGTATATGCCCTATTATAGTCATGATCTCCTATGTCCTAATATAGGCATGATCTTTCACCTACATTAGTTCCCTACAGTACACAACGAACACTGAGGGTTGAACGTTATCTAGTCTGTGGGTTGAACACTGAATGGTTTTTCCCGAAGACAGTCCTACAATGTACTCATAAATTATGCATGAGCATTCACCAGCTACATCTCCTGCATAATATGTTTGTACAAAGTTCACCCCTGACGTCTTCCTCCTGTCTAACAAAGACCAATACAAGCCATACTGAGGGACGAGACACTTTAGGGTATAAATACACCACATCTTGCCACAGTAAGATAGAGGGAACTGAGGCTTCCATGCCGACACACTGACCAGAGACGCTGAGGCTCCTGCATGCAGTCGCTCCAGCTCCAACTCGAGACCAGGACGGGGTCCCACACTCTCTCTCTTCAGGTAATGGGGTTCAACTAAATCCTAGAGGGATTCTTGGCTCTTAGGCTTTCAGACCTACATACATGCTAGGAATTCTTAGGTACATCTAGTTAGGCATCGTAGGAGTATGCGCACTTTTATAATGCATTTTATATGTTCATGTATGTAACCATTATTATTGCAATATGGTAGAACTGTACTATCCTATCACTTTTATCGTACTGCTGATAATATATCTCTGCTACTGTCTGCTGGTTGCTGCAGCACATATATTCCACACTAGAATAACAACTGTTCAATAAATACTTATTGAAACGCCAGACTGTTCATTCTGTGTAACTCTCTGAGACAAACCGAATAAGTAAGCACGAGTGACTGAGCGAAAAGCAGTACATTGTTTCCACGATTCTGAGGGATCAGGGTTGGCATGATCTAAGGTTGCTGGGAACTAATCTCTATCCGAAAAGAGGAGATTCTAGTGGCACTGTGAGCTAGCTAATGCAAAACAGGCTAACATACGCGGTGGGGGTGCACAGAGTCAGTCTGCCACCAAACCCGCAGTTTATGTTATCCAAACGTGCAGGTCTTGCATGGGTACTATAGGAACTACACGACATGGCGCCCAACGTTGGTTGGGTACTTATTTAACAGTAGAATCTGAGTAGTTCAGTCGTGCTATTCTCAGAGAAACTACTCACAAAACCCCAGAGACGTCTGGAGTGGGTGGACACAAAATCCGCCGCAGCTGAGTAGTACGAAAATACTATTTATTGGCTGTTGGTTATTCAAGCTTGAAAGGACATAGTGTTCCTAAAATTGTGCCTAAAACCTTATCATAGTTTCTTTGTAACATTGGTCTGTGTTCTATACACGATGACTACCGTGGTCTTAGATCCACTACGAATGCCACTGCCCGTGTCAGACGAGGAAGAAGATCCTGCAGATGCAATACAGATTGCACCAAAATTCAGAAGGACAGTCACCCTAAGACTATTAGAAAGTGGTTTACAAGCCAGGGGTGGCTTGGTAGTTTTCGTGATCGAGGCACACGAATCAAACAACACAGAGGTACTCTATTCATGGGTTACACTTCCAGCAGCAAATGCAGTAACAAATACATTTCACTACTATATAGAAGGAGATGCACCACAGGAATATTGTCCGTTTGAGGACATAGAGATTCCACTCACTTACCAGGAACATTATTACTGGTTTAATGGCTCCCTACCCCACGTACAAGGAAGAGCAAGGTTAGGCCCACTCAGGGGAGATGGAGCCACATGGCCAATATTAGCGGCCTACACACCACATCCTGACATTGCCACAATGCCTCCAGGAGACTTACTCGTACAACACACAGATTTAATTAAAATCTACAGAAACCTGACACAATTTGTCATGAGGACTTTAACAATCCAACCTGCACCAAGTGCAGCAAATAGTACTCCAGATCAGGGCACAGCGGCCATGATCACGCCGGTTTTCCAGCTGCTCTCGAATGGGAGTTACTTGATGCTAAGCGATCAAGGTTGCTGTGTGATGCTTCCGGGCGTCGCCTATCTGGTCACTGTTAACTCCAGGGTTACTTGCTGTATGCAAGTATTGTTTCCGCCAATGAACACAGCCAGGGAGGCGCCATTATGGCCTTCGTTGAATGTTTCCTTTATACAATTTGATACTTTGAGCAGACTGAAAGCCATGCTTTTGCAGCAACCTGTGCCCTTAACCTCTGCTCGAGAAACCTTTGAACTTCAAGTTGCAAGGACCTCGACTGAGATACAAGCGCTTATACGTACGAACTGCCCCTTTCATTTCACAGAAATGGTGGGTCGTATCTTTAATATGTCTGATACGAGCGGTATTGTACACCTATTTAAGACCATCGGGTCAGGACTATTAAGCACCTTTCAGACAGTCCTCGGAGTAATCCCAAATTTTATACACTCCGTATTGGGAAGCGTCTTTGGAGGTCTCCCGCTTATCCTGTTCCTAATTGCAGGAGTCCTGATTGTAATATTACTGCTACGCAATGGACGGCCCAATTTCCGAGGAAATAGCGAACATACTCATGGAGCGGAAATACCGTGAACGTATGGTGCAGCTTCTGGGTATACCTTGCCTAAGAGAACTGAACGTCTCTTGGTTTCTATCGTTTAGACCAGTCTGGGTGGACTGCATCTTACCTGTTCTTCGATGCCTGTTTTGCGGAGAAGAATGCGCGTTGGAACTCTGTCTAACGTTTCCATCAGATACGCCTCCGGACTTGGATGCTATGCTGGACCCCCTAAAGGCCCATGCTCTGCGTTGTCCCCAGCTTCTTCCGATTCAGATGAATGCATTCCTTAAGAATCCACAGGTGCCGTTTGCTCCTGCTGGGTTAGGTGACTCCTCCACAGGCACCCAGGTAACCACTGCCGCACAAGCTGCCGCAGCACCAACTGTTGGCAGTGCTGAATTCCATCTATGTGCGATTGATGTTCTCTGTAAGGCGTTGGATTTGTCGTCTGCAGTAGCTAACACCGATAATGCTGTATCTCCCAGCCAGGACACTTAATCTTGAATTGGCTCATCGAGTCCTGGGAAAGAATTCGGCTTCTCCACTTCATTTCATAAATAAACAAACAAAATTTGGAACATTTCCTAAATTGACACTTTCGCTTGAAAGGCATGGCCTTATTCTGCTTGTAGTGATGCAACTTTTATAAGTGGGACATAATTTACTTTTTCAAGTGACAAGAAAGCATAGCCTATTTTAACATTTTAAACATTTTTTAACGTCTTTTTAAAGTCATGTTTTTAGCTGGTTTTAAGTATATTTTTAAGATTGTCCAGATTTAAGTATGGACATTGTCATCCAATTCGAAAGAGGAGTGGGTGTTATGTTTCATATAGAGGCCCTAATATAGACACGTTCATATATGCCCTAATATAGACATGTTCATATATATCCTAATATAGACATAATTGTATATGCCCTATTATGGTCATAATCGTATATGCCCTATTATAGTCATTATCTCCTATGTCCTAATATAGGCATGATCTTTCACCTACATTAGTTCCCTACAGTACACAACGAACACTGAGGGTTGAACGTTATCTAGTCTGTGGTTTGAACACTGAAGGGTTTTTCCCGAACACAGGCCTACAATGTACTCATAAATTATGCATGAGCATTCACCAGCTACATCTCCTGCATAATATGCATGTACAAAGTTCACCCCTGACGTCTTCCTCCTGTCTAAAAAAGACCAATACAAACCATACTGAGGGACGAGACACTTTAGGGTATAAATACACCACATCTTGCCACGGTATGATAGAGGGAACCGAGACTTCCATGCTGACACACTGACCAGAGACGCTGAGGCTCCTGCATGCAGTCGCTCCAGCTGACAGCGGTCTAACACAGCCCTTGCGGGGTGTCCAACTCGAGACCAGGACAGGGTCCCACACTCTCTCTCTTCAGGTAATGGGGTTTGACTAAATCCTAGAGGGATTCTTGGCTCTTAGGCTTTCAGACCTACACACATGCTAGGTACACTTAGGTACATCTAGTTAGGCATTGTTGGAGTATGCACACTTTTATAATGCATTTTATATATTCATGTATGTAACCATTATTATTGCAATATGGTAGCACTGTAATATCCTTTCACTTTTATCGTACTGCTGATAATATATCTCTGCTACTGTCTGCTGGTTGCTGCAGCACATATATTCTAAACTAGAATAACAACTGTTCAATAAATACTTATTGAAACGCCCAGACTGTTCATTCTGTGTAACTCTCTGAGACAAACCGAATAAGTAAGCACGAGTGACTGAGCGAAAAGTAGTACATTGTTTCCACGATTCTGAGGGATCAGGGTTGTCATGATCTAAGGTTGGCAGAAACTAATCTCTCCCCGATAAGAGGAGATTCTAGTGGCACTGTGAGCTAGCTAATGCAAAACAGGCTAACATATGCGGTGGGGGTGCACAGAGTCAGTCTGCCACCAAACCCGCAGTTTATGTTATCCAAACGCGCAGGTCCTGCATGGGTACTATAGGAACTGCACGACAGTTTAAACTCATATTATTGTACTAAGTTTCTTTAAGAAGCATCTTTCAGACCTATTTTCCATTTTTGCGGTTATTCGGGAAATCTCGATGACTTCATTAACCACGACGATCACGCCTTTTTCATAAAGTGAAAACACAAAAATGCACACATATTACAATATTTTACATGCTAGGGATTTATTACTGTACACTTCAAACTCATGTTTTTCTAGTGTATTTCAAGAACAACCATCTTTAAAGCCTATTTTCAGTTTTCGCGGTGAGGCTGGAGGTCGCGAGGACGTTGGTCATCGCGATCCCCGTAAATTAAGTAGTGAAGGCAGAAAGCAGAAGCAGGAATTCAATAGCCACCACCATATTAAAAATGTATAATTATATAATTAATTCCAACAATCACAGTACATAATTCACTATATAAATAACTCTATGAAAACATTTATCAAAATCTCAATATTTCTATAACAATGCGTATTAATGATTCATTGTTCATTGATATATTTTTTGCATATTTACACCAATCTTCGCGACGACATTGATAGTTGCAATGTCCCTGCGATGATAGATTGAGGGCAGCGCTGGCGGTCGCGGCGTCATCACGAATATCGCTCACGATTCAAAAAACAATTTTGGACACATAACTTGTGTCACTAACACCCACATTTCTCAAACATGGGGTCGAAGTATCTCTACTCTGACCCATTATATGAGCTTTCACAGAGATTTCCAGCCTCTCGAAGTGTTCCCGAACGATAAAATGGGGGCCGCAAATTTCTGTTCAGGTTGCGTCTAGCCAATCAGAGCATTCCTGTTGATGCGGGAAGTCATGATTAATTGAGAAATGGTTACGAAATATCCGCGGGCAGAGATATATCTATCATTTTCGGCTTGAATTTCTCAAAAACTACTGAACAGATTTGCACGAAATAACAAAAAGCAAAATCTGCGTAACAACATCAACCTTTCTGCCAAATTTGGTGTACTTCCGTCCAGCGGTTCGGGCTGTAGATTCGACAACGCGTACCTATGGGAATTAACATTACAAACGCACCCTTTTTTGATGCCCCTATTTTTCAATCCTCACTACACGGATCACCCCCAAAATTTCCTTGACACACAGAACCTACGATAAAATGACAGGTGCAACTTTCTCTTCAGGTTGCGTCCTGCCAATCAGAGCATTCTTTTGGTGCGTGCATTCACGATTCATCGCGAAACACTCGTGAAATATCCACGGCCAGAGATATGACTATACTTTTTGGCTTAAATTTAGCAAAAACTACTTAACAGATATACACCAAATAGTCAAAAGGCACTTCCTTGAACCAACATCTCCCTCCCTTCGAAATTTGTTGTAGGTCTGTTCAGCGGGTCGGGCTGAAAGTGTGGCTAAAGGTTCCTATTGGAATTAACATTACAAATGCACCCTTATTTCACGCCCCAAATTCTCGATCCCCACTGCCCGGATCACCCTCCAACCTTCCACAAAACCTAGCTTGACACTTTTTGGGAACAATTTCTTAAAGATTGGTCAAACGATGCCAAAGTTATAGCCAAGTCAAAAAATGCTTTTCCTATGCAAGTATAGTCTTAACTACAACTACCTACAGTAGATATATATATATATATATATCCTTGAAACTCCAACCTTCCCCCGAACTCACAAGAACAGGACCAGGAACAGGAGCACAGACCACAGAGTAGGTGCAGATTCTTTTAGTTTATTTCATCACCCAATTCCACCATCAGCATGAAGCGTTTCGACCCCGGAGGGCCTTGATCACATGACACGAAACACAGTACATGGTTGGTTTAAATACCCTAGTGCATCATTTCCTGTTGTTTTTTCTGTTTTTTTCTATTTCTCATTACATTTTTTAAAAATTTAAAGTGACAAGTGCCTGAGCTAAAGTTGTGCAAAGTATCGCAAAAGATATATACAAAATTAATTTGTTATTTTGTTAAATGCCATCCGGAATTTTAACCTGTGGCATAAATGAATTGTATACCGTTCAGGTTTCAATACCCATTCCATGGACTAATGGAAAAATTATACTAGATAAATCCAGTCATGCCATTGTTTACCACAGTGTTACATTTGATATACATAAACATATAAATAAATATAAATAAATAGATATAAATATAACATTATTAAAAGCATTATTAAAAACTATAAATAGTTCCATTGTCATATGCTTTTCTAAAAGTGGCAACGCACATTGAAAGTACTGCTACTATATACATATGTACTTCAAAAAACCCATTGTATTTAAAGTGCTAATGCATAATACAGTACTTAAGAAAGTTTGTCAAAAATATGTTGACATATACTAGAAAGTGCTATTCTGGCTCGCTAGATAAAGTGCAAATGCCTAGTTCATCTTTCAGTCCAATGCGATTAATAATACTTTTCAGTTTTGCTATTGCTCGGACCTCAATTTTGTGCAAAAAACATCTAATTGATATATACCCAATAAAAAACCCTTAATAAAACCATGTAAAAATGTGTGTGTAAAAATATAATAACAAAAGTTAGCGGCTGTTTTAAATCCTGATGGTTTTGATATACCCTTCAAGATAATTTCCAAAATTGAATCTAATAATTGTTCAATGTTAGATGCAAAAGGCTTCCAAGCATATCTTAAGGTTTTGTCACTCAATATCACTATCATATTTAGAGGCAAGTGTAAAGTTCTTCTGTTACGTTAAGGCCCCCAGGGGCCTTGGTGTCAAGATCAATTATGTAGCGGGTTTCCAGTTGCCTTAACAATTTCTCCCTGTCTCCTCCTCTTTTGTTGGGGGGATGGCATCCAATAAATAGTATTTAAGGTATTTAGGATTGGCATTATGCGCTTCATCAAAGTGTCGTGCCACGGGATATGCTGTGTCTTTGTTCTTAATTGCCCTAATGTGCTGGAGTATCCTCTTGTGCCCTTGTAGTATTGTGCTAACTACATATCGTAGGGCACAGGGACACTCCAGCACATAAACCACATGGTCAGACTTACAGGTAAGGGCTTTGTTGATTTCCCTTTCCTGCTCACTAAATGGGGTACTATAGGTGGTCTTTTTAGTACCGTGTTGGCACACTTTGCATGTTTTGCATGGAAAGAAACCTTTCCTTTGGGTTAGCCATGTACCCCCTGTCGGAGTAAACGGGTCATTGCGTACTAAAACATCTTTCATAGATGATGCCCTACTGTATGTAATGGCAGGGTTTTTTGGGAGCAGGTGACCAATTACTGGATCATCTCGAATGATGGGCCAATTCCTTTTAATAATATTTCTAATGGCCTTTTCCTGTCTGTTATATTCGAGAATGAATCTAAATGTAGAGGTCTCTTCAATGTCCGTATCAGTAATCTTGAGAGATTTATTAACAAGACTCTCCCTGGACACTGAATTACTTTTGTTAATCGCATTGTCAATGCAGTTATGTGTATAGCCTCTGGCAAGAAACCTCTCCTTACTGGCCTGTTGTGCTAATTTGAGTTCGTCCTCCCGACTACAGATACGTTTGATGCGAAGCATCTCCCCATAAGGTATGCTATATATCAAATGCTGGGGATGGGCACTACCTGCATGTAGTACCGCGTTACCTGCAGTCGATTTTCTATGCAACTTTGTTTCCATATGACCATCTTTGATGTAGATTTGTACATCTAAGAAATTTACAGTGGTAGGACTAATGGAGGCTGTAAAGTGTAGGTTGAGGCTATTTATGTTCAATTCATCTACAAATAGTTTTGCTTCATTGATAGAACCTTGCCAAATAATAAAAAGATCATCTATAAATCTTAGCCATTTTTTGACCTTTGTGTTAACCCCTTGCATGCGCGGCCGATTTTCGCCCTGTGCGGGGCGTTTCATTAAGCGGGCGGGTTCATGACGAGCTCAGCTCGTCATGCGCACACGAGCACTGCGCAGCATGACGAGCTGAGCTCGTCATGAGCATGGAAGGGGTTAAAGGTAACGGTATGCTCATTTTGTAAAACCAGCTCCTCCCACCAGCCCATGTGTAAACACGCATAGCTGGGGGAGAAGCTGGCTCCCATCGCTACACCACGTTGTTGTAAATACACCACATTCTGAAATAGAAAAATATTATTATTTAGACAAAAGTCCACCATATTGATAAGCATTTTGTTATGTTCTATGCAGTTGGATGGACTTTTGGCCAGGTAGTGGTTTAGTGCCTTCACCCCGTCATGGTGGTGGATGGAAGTATAAAGCGACGACACATCCATTGCAATGAGTAAATAGTCAACTTGCCATTCCACATTTTGGATCTTGGAAAGAAAATCACCGGTGTCTTTTATATAGGAAGGCAGATTTTGAACAAATTCTTGAAGGTAATAATATACATATTGTGAGGTTCTTTCCAAAAGGCTGTTCCGGGCAGAAATTATATGCCTGCCTGGTGGCTTTGCAGGGTTCTTATGTATTTTTGGTATAAAATATAACACTGGGGTCACTGGCTTGTCATTGCGTAGAAACTTGTATTCCTGAATGGATAGTAGACCTGCATTTTTCTATGCTACTAGTCTCATATAGTAATCATTATAAATGCATTTAAGCTTGAGATGGTCGCTGCGATGATAGCAGGTTCTGTCTAGTAATTGACTCATTGCCTCCTTTACATAATCGATCTTTTTCCATAGGACAACATTTCCACCCTTATCAGCATTGCGGATAACTATGTCATTGTTATTTTTTAATTTGTTCATTAGCTCATAGTATTTGAGTTCATCCTTGTTGGAACGACGTCTTGCATTCTTCTGTACTCGATGATTGAGCCGCTTTATGCCTACGATCAATTGTTCTTGAAAGATTTCAATTGAATCCCTTGTAGTGATGGGATTGAAGGTGGATCTTGGTTTAAAAGGAGTCATCCCTGGAGCTAGTCGGACTGGAGTTTGAGCTGGAGTACTAATCCTTTCACTATTTTGTGTTGCAGTTACGTTTTCATTTGCCAGTTCCTGTAAATCAGTCAGTAAGGGCATGTCAGAGGCGGTTAGATTGCAACATGGAGGACTCGCTATTGGTGATTCTTTTTGCGAATGGCCTATCCAAATTGTTTTATCATCGTTGTTAGTACCACGTTGGAGGAAGTATTTTTTCAGTTTTAATTTCCTAATACTTTTAAAAATATCCATCCTTGTGGTCGCATAGTTAAATGTGCCGACGGGACAGTACGATAGACCCAATGTTAATAGTTGTTCTTCAGCTTTGTTTAACACTACATCAGTTAAATTGATCACCATTGGGTTGTTAATGGGATCATCACTTATTACCGTCCTTACCGTCTCCAGTTCCTTTTTGTCTGACGTGTCTGTTTTTTGGGTTCTTCGCTGTTTTGCCTTTCGCCTCTCCCGGCGTTTGATGGATCTGTTTTTGATTGCCTGGTCATTTGATTTCTGGGGCGTAGCGTGTTCCTCCTCTCGTGTACTAAAAAATCAACTTCTTCTGCTAGTGAAATTCTGACTGGAATTATTTTCATAGCTCGAGTACGCCCTTCACTCTCAGTTTCACTTTCCGGTGCGGAGCTAAGGTCAGAGTTAGACACTGTATGTGAAATCATGTGTAATCCTGTACTGGTGCCTTCTCCACTATCTGTTGTTGTTCGTGCCTCCCCATATTTAGTGATTTTGAGAGCGTCGTATTTTTTAGCAAACGTGAAGATACGTCCTGTCTCAAAGTCTATGCGATCACGATGAAATTTAAATGTTTTTCGTTCTCGAATTTGATCCTCCTCCTTTTTTAACCTTTTAGTCATGTCCTCTCTGAGTTTGGCAATTTCTTCAGTGCCTCCCATTGTTGCCAATTCTGCATTTAATATTTCTATTTGTTCCTGCAGTTTAGCCCGATCTTTTTCAGCATATTTTACTAATATCACTATTAGTCGCCTGGAGGAATCAAGATTTGTTTCTGCCCATTCTCGCATCATATCGTGATCGGGGTTCTCGTAGCTGGGGGCTGTTAAAATGCGCAAACCACGGGGCACCCTCCCAACGTCTAGATAGCGCTGGAGGGACTTCGCCTCCCACCACTTGCTCTGCTCTGACTTCATCAGTTTCTCCAGGGATTTCATTTTCTCTTTGAGACTGATGTTGCGTGTCATTGCTGGTGCATTATGGGATATTGAGTTCTGTTTTGGAGCCTTTTCATCATTAAACATTTCAGCAGCCGCTGCTTCTCTTTCCTTGAGCGTGTCAGCTGATGGTCCAAGCCAGAATCAAATTCAAGTCCTTAAGGCTAGCCCACAGAGCCATGTATGGGAGAGGACCCGCCCTGATTCATAAATTGGTCTCACACTATTCCCCCTGTCGACAACTCAGGTCAAGTTCCAACTTCCTGATGAACTCCACCACAATTAAGAGAGCCAGATGGGGTGGAAGGTCATTTGCCCATCTGGTGCCAAAACTTTGGAATAGTATGGACCCGGAACTCCGACTAACTGACAATGAAGTGGCATTTAAAAAAAGACTGAAAACTTGGCTCTTTCCTTAAACCCAAGTGCTAAACAGTCTCCTCCTGTATCACTCTAGCGCTGAGATGCCCATGGGTAGTCATGCGCTTTATAAATCCCATAAACATAAACATAAACAATTGGTAAAATTCGAAATCAATATTGAAATACAAAGGAGAGCAGTTCTATTAAACTGTAATGCTTCTCTTCCAATGTGGGTACTGCACACCTCCGAACCCAGTTTGCCTTTCACTTTAATGGCGTCCCCCACAGTAAAGCCCTCCCGGTCGGCGTCCTCCGTATCCTACGATGCGTGTTCGCCTACCTGGTGCCTGCTGTGTAGATTCCGCGCCTTTGTCTTTGGCGTTTGGGGGGCTGCCGCCGATAATCCTCCCATATTGTATTGCAAAACTCGTTTCCAAGCAGCGGCTCCTTTGATGGCGGTAGAGCCCAATTCTCGGAGGGGGTCCGTGTATAGCCGGAGGAGTCAACAACCGGCTAGCATTATCCTTGAAACTCCAACCTTCCCCCGAACTCACAAGAACAGGACCAGGAACAGGAGCACAGACCACAGAGTAGGTGCAGATTCTTTTAGTTTATTTTATCACCCAATTCCACCATCAGCATGACGCGTTTCGACCCCGGAGGGGCTTGATCACATGACACGAAACACAGTACATGGTTGGTTTAAATACCCTAGTGCATCATTTCCTGTTGTTTTTTCTGTTTTTTTCTATTTTTCATTACATTTTTTTAAAATTTAAAGTGACAAGTGCCTGAGCAAAAGTTGTGCAAAGTATCGCAAAATCCGCTCTGCAACGGACTACTCCTGGTGCTTTTGCGCTGTCCCTGGCCCCTAACCTGCACTAGCGCACTTTAGCCCCGCTCCCTGGAGGACGCTACAAGGCACAGAGCCGGCACCGCGACGGCGGGATCCGCTCTGCAACGGACTACTCCTGGTGCTTTTGCGCTGTCCCTGGCCCCTAACCTGCACTAGCGCACTTTAGCCCCGCTCCCTGGAGGACGCTACAAGGCACAGAGCCGGCACCGCGACGGCGGGATCCGCTCTGCAACGGACTACTCCTGGTGCTTTTGCGCTGTCCCTGGCCCCTAACCTGCACTAGCGCACTTTAGCCCCGCTCCCTGGAGGACGCTACAAGGCACAGAGCCGGCACCGCGACGGCGGGATCCGCTCTGCAACGGACTACTCCTGGTGCTTTTGCGCTGTCCCTGGCCCCTAACCTGCACTAGCGCACTTTAGCCCCGCTCCCTGGAGGACGCTACAAGGCACAGAGCCGGCACCGCGACGGCGGGATCCGCTCTGCAACGGACTACTCCTGGTGCTTTTGCGCTGTCCCTGGCCCCTAACCTGCACTAGCGCACTTTAGCCCCGCTCCCTGGAGGACGCTACAAGGCACAGAGCCGGCACCGCGACGGCGGGATCCGCTCTGCAACGGACTACTCCTGGTGCTCTTGCGCTGTCCCTGGCCCCTAACCTGCACTAGCGCACTTTAGCCCCGCTCCCTGGAGGACGCTACAAGGCACAGAGCCGGCACCGCGACGGCGGGATCCGCTCTGCAACGGACTACTCCTGGTGCTTTTGCGCTGTCCCTGGCCCCTAACCTGCACTAGCGCACTTTAGCCCCGCTCCCTGGAGGACGCTACAAGGCACAGAGCCGGCACCGCGACGGCGGGATCCGCTCTGCAACGGACTACTCCTGGTGCTTTTGCGCTGTCCCTGGCCCCTAACCTGCACTAGCGCACTTTAGCCCCGCTCCCTGGAGGGACGCTACAAGGCACAGAGCCGGCAACGCAACGCGGGACGCGCGCGGGCTCGGCACGGGCGAGGACCGGGCCAAGACGGGCCCGTCTTAGCCCGTCAGAGTCCGGAGGAGGCTGGGCTGGGCCCTTCCTCTTAGTAACCTGTTTGCAGTAGCAGGGGTCCACTGAAACTTTGGCTTGGGATTGTGCCTATTTTATATTTGCACGTTTTGGCGGTCCGATTTGAGAAGTGTTTAGGTGTAGTACTATACTATAGGGAAGTATTATTTGAATGGGACCTTTCTTTGCAGGGGCTTGTAATGGTTTATTAGGTTAAGATTGTTCTTTACATTTTAACCAGGGTATTGGGTGTTGTGTTGCTTTTTTGTTTAAAACTTGGGGGACGCATTGATATTGTGATATGGGGAGGCGGAGGCTCCAAGAGAGCCAGGAAGGGACAAAAGCTGTAACGAGGGCTAATGTTACAACCATGGATGCCTTTTTATTGAGAGCTACCTCTGTTATTGATAAGGAGATCGAAATGGTGAATAGGCGTCTCTCTAGATCTCCCTCTAATGGCTTATCCTCCCTATTGGCTGGCTCTATTAATCCCATAAGGCAAGGTGTTATGGAAATATCGAGTACACCCACGCCCCTCCTATTGAGTATTAACCGAGAGATTATTGTAGCTTCATCTCCTCTGCAAGAAATTTCTTGTGAGGTACCTCATAGACCACTCTCTCCCGCTGTAATTATTGAGAATAACAAGGAGGGTGTTTCTACACAAGCGATAGAGTCTGGCAGTATTATCAATTATAGGTCACCAGAAATACATCGTAATGTTGGCCCCTCACAACAACCAAGGGTGGCTCCAAGGTCACGTGGGAGTATAAAAAGAAATTTGAAGTCCATTGGGAGTCAAGCCAAAAAAACCAAACTAAATGTATCCACCAAGTTAGCTTCTAAAATCCCGGTACCTGTATCATCGGTAGTAAACACAGTTCACCCGGCCTTGATGGAAGCCTTTAAATCTACCATGAGTTGCATGTTGGATGCTAAGTTGAGTCCCATTTTGGATAAATTAAATCTTATTGAGAAAATTTTAGCAGAACAGAATAGGTCTGTTCTACCTGTCCAATCTACTCAACCTATGGTCCCTAACTCATCTAAGGACAACATAATCCCAGGTATTACATCTACGCCTGGGTTAGTATTAGCCCCGTGGCCTGCCAGTGGAATTCAGCCTCATGGTGTAAATATAGTGCCTAAAGATCTGGGGGGTTGGCAAATACCTCAAGCGAAAGACAGGCTCCTAACTTTCATCCCCAGGGTTTGATTTCTCAAACTTCAGGAACATCAATGGAGGGGTACAGGGTCATCAGGTAAATGCCACAAAGAACTCAGTGGTTATCAATCTTCCACCTCAATCTACACCCTCGTAATAATTTTGGGAAATGTTCCTCCACTTTCGCCAGGGTCCAATGAAGATTTCAGTCAACTCAAAAATAAGGTTACTCATTGGCTGTCGAATAACACCTCTGTAGGTCCAATGGTGGAACGTAATATTATTATGGTGCGCCGCGTGGGCTGGTTGGGGAACAGGAGGAAACCCGGAGGGGGATTGTATTGTTGTGAACTTCAATGGATCTCCCCTTGTGGATAGAATCTTACGGGATGCTTATTTTGACCGTGCACATCGTGATTCTGGCATCCAGGTCCTCCCGTTGGGTTTCTTCTACGAGGTTGACCCTATAGGGCCCCCAAACACCAATATTTTTTGTGATGGGTGGTCTCATGGACCCCGTGAGGTTGCGGGTGGAGGTTATCCGCGGCCCCAGGGGGTACAATTTCGATCGACCGCGCACCAGCCTACTACTCGGTTAGCGCTATCTAATAGATTTTCAGCTTTATCAAGGTTGGATGAGCAAGATTGACTGAACATGAACACAGAGCCCGTTGGAGAGTTATCGCATCAACAGGGGTCCCCATCAATCTCTATGCGAAATATAGTGCCCAGTGCCGGGGAGCCGTCTGGGAGGATTAGCCCTCAGCAGCAGGTGCTTTCATTGATTGTACAACAGGGGATGATTGAAAGGGCAGACATTTATAATATCTTGTCTTGGAACATCGCAGGGTTGTTAGGAAAATTTCAGGATCCCGTATGGATGCAGTTCATTAGACAATTCTCCGTGATTTGTCTCCAGGAGACTTGGCTTGTGAACTGCAACCTGTTTCTGGAGGGATATAAAGCATTCTTTGTCCCTGCAACCCCGTCACCTTGTGGTAGAGCGAGGGGTGGTTTAGTGACCTACATATCGTTGGCTGTGACCTGTAGGATTCAGCAACTTCCTACTGCTAATAAGGACTCTCAAGTAATTGTCCTAGGGAGAGGAAATGATTGTATGGGCATTATTAATTTTTATAATGCACTAAGTGTGCTGGGGAGTGTAAGATTGCTCAGCTAGGCTGCCTTATAAGACAGTCCTGTGACTCTGTTGCTCATAATCTTATGGTGGCAGGGGATTTTAATATTCATCCTTGTGGAGACCCTAAAATAAGATGTATGGCTGAGATGGGATGTGCCAGGATGCGGGGATTCCATTTTGAGCATTCCGTTCAGGGGGATGCATTGAATGGTCTGCTTAATGAATTTGATTTGGTATCATCTATGTCTCTGGTTAACCCCTTAGCACACAGTCCGTTCCTTCTTTTAAAGGATGTAGTGATGGTTCATTTATAGATTACATCTTGATTTCCACCGGACTCCAGTCTAGTTTACGTGGGTTTACCATCATGGATAGCGCTTTTAGCGATCATAATCCCATCTGTGTCCACCTTGGAGGTAGGCTGTTGATAACACAAGCTAGGGTGACATTCCCAGGCATGCTGAGACCGGTGGATGGTAAACGCCGCCTAAAATGGTCACAGATATCCCCAGACTCATTTTTTGGCAAGGTACAAGTTGCGTGTGCTACCGAATTAGCTTCTTGTGTGTCACTTGGTTTCCATCCGGGGGGTTCTTGGGGCTTTTGATGTTATTGTTTTAAAGATAGGGGCACTTTTAAGTGCCCCTCTCATGGGACGGTGTTATCTGACCCTAGATGGTTTAATCCACAGTGTTCTAAGGCAGCTAAACTTTTGAAAGATGCTCTAAAAGCTACCCCGAGAAATCAGTCTCTGATATGTGCCCGTCGTCGTGAATATAAACGGGCATTGGTTAACCGTAAGGGCGAACTGAAGGAGGAAATGTGGAGGGACTTACTGGAGGCAAGCACTTTGGGGAACAGTGCAAGGTTTTGGGGCATTATTAATCGACCTTTATTTGAAAAGGCTAGGGATGGAGAAGTAGGCACTAATATATCTGAGGATGAATGGGTGTCTCATTTTAAATCTATTTTTAGACGCCCCATGGAGCCTCATCAATCCCAAAGTAGGGTTAATATCACTGCTCCAATAGTGTTTGAGCAGAAAGAGGTGGAGAAGGCCATCTTAGGGCTAACGTGTAATAAGGCCCCAGGTCCGGATGGTATACCTCCAGACCTTTTAAATCTAATCCATCTTTTTGGGCCCCAGTATTGATGGCTGTCCTTAACGCGGCGGCCAGGATTGGTTGTCCGGACTCCTGGAGCATCTCAACCATTGTGCCGGTATTCAAGAAGGGCGATCGTAATAGCACTTTGTGTTATAGACCGATCTCCCTTCTTGACTCTGTGGTCAAGGTTGTGGGTGGGGTATTACTGGGAAGATTATCCTCTTGGGCGGCAGAGAATGAGATCATCTCTGATATACAGTATGGGTTCCGCCCAGGGCGCTCCACCTTGGCCCAATGCCTTAATTTATATCTGATCCTGGGAAAGTATACAATTGCCCGCCAAGGTACAATTTACATGGCCTTCATGGATCTTTCCTCTGCCTTTGATTGTGTCAATCGGGGAAACTGTGGCAATCAATGCGGGCCATGGGGGTGGAGGAAAATTTGGTTGACTTCCTGGAGGATCTGCACAGGGATACAAAGGCTAACATCAGATATGCACAGGATCTTCGTGTATCCAGGGATTTTAAAATAGAGAGGGGGTTCGGCAGGGGTGTATCTTGGCCCCCTTTTTATTCAATTTATATATCAATGACCTGGAAAAATTTTTGATAAAAACAGGGGTTGATTTTCCATATGTGGGGCAAAGAGGTCTGCCCGTCCTGCTATATGCGGATGATGCGGTCCTCATTGCTAGGACTGACAAGGGACTTCAGACATTGTTAGACACCTTTCGGAGTTTTATGGAAGCCCGCGATTTGGCAATTAATAATTCCAAATCCTATATTATGCAGGTTGGGATTCGCCCGAAGAAATCGTTCCATTTTAAAGTAGGTAATGAGAAAGTACCAACGACTTCGGTATTCTCTTACCTGGGTGTTCTAATAGATGACCGTCTGAATTGGGGTGCCCTGATCCAGAGGAAAAAAGGGGAGGTTATAAGGGCGAATGCGGCAATCTTCAACTTTGCAGCGAAGATGGGTAAGCGCCCAATTGCCGCAATGTTGAAGATATTTCAGGCCAAAAGTGTTGCTATAGCTGGCTATGGGAGTGAAATCTGGGGCTATGTAGCAACCGATGCTCTACAGGTGGTGGAGAACACCTTTCTAAAACGTCTCCTAGGAGTGCCCACTGGAACATCAAATCTGGTGGTACATGAAGAACTGGGGTTGCCATTTTTATGCGACACCTTGGCCATGCGCCCCTTGTTGTTTTGGCTCAATTGTTGGTTAAACAAGGAGTTAGTTCTCAACCATCAGATTTTAAGAGAAATTATGAGTCTTGATTACATGTCTCGTATCCCATGGTTAAAATATATTAGGGGCTGTTTTGAAGAGCTGGGGCGGCCGGACCTTTTTTAAAGCCTGATTCTATTACCATGAAGGATGTGGAATTTGTAAAAAAACCTTTATTACCTTAAAAAGCATGGTAGAGACGATTTAGAAATTGGGAAATCAAGCGTCCGTAAATATGTGATGCTTAAAACAATCCCATCTATTGAGCCTTATCTTCTGTGGCCATTGTCGCCCCATGAGCGGTTTTTATTAACCAGGTTTCGATTGGATTATTTTCATTTGTTATTAGCTGTCCCAAAGGGAGCCGCAGAGGCCAGGTGTTAGCATCCTGTGGCTGCGACGGAGTGTCTCCTCAGGATTTGCTACACTTTATGTTTTTTGTAAATTTTACGATGTACCTCGCAGATATTTTTTAACACCCCTTTTAAAGAAGTTGAATTTTACTCAGGTCCGCCCAGCTCTTTTTTATTTACAACTGTTGAAATTAGACTGTGTGACTTTTATAGTAGGCTTTCTGAAATCCTCTCTGAGATCTAGGATTTGTATGGAGAGATAGTAAACATCTAACGTTGGTAGGTACCCCCATTACTATCCATATTGATGTAATTTGGTCCTCTGGTGTAGTGGTTCCCCCCATATAATTTTATTTATTAGATGTATATATCTCTGTATTTTAGGGGACAATTTGTTTTAACATTATTGTTATGAATTATATGTCTTAACTGTTATATGGAGTTGTGTAACTTTTATGGTTTTAATCCTAAAGCCGAATAAAGTATTTTGATTGATTGATTGATTGATATACATAAACATATAAATAAATATAAATAAATAGATATAAATATAACATTATTAAAAGCATTATTAAAAACTATAAATAGTTCCATTGTCATATGCTTTTCTAAAAGTGGCAACGCACATTGAAAGTACTGCTACTATATACATATGTACTTCAAAAAACCCATTGTATTTAAAGTGCTAATGCATAATACAGTACTTAAGAAAGTTTGTCAAAAATATGTTGACATATACTAGAAAGTGCTATTCTGGCTCGCTAGATAAAGTGCAAATGCCTAGTTCATCTTTCGTCCAATGCGATTAATAATACTTTTCAGTTTTGCTATTGCTCGGACCTCAATTTTGTGCAAAAAACATCTAATTGATATAGACCCAATAAAAACCCCTTAATAAAACCATGTAAAAATGTGTGTGTAAAAAATATAATAACAAAAGTTAGCGGCTGTTTTAAATCCTGATGGTTTTGATATACCCTTCAAGATAATTTCCAAAATTGAATCTAATAATTGTTCAATGTTAGATGTAAAAGGCTTCCAAGCATATCTTAAGGTTTTGTCACTCAATATCACTATCATATTTAGAGGCAAGTGTAAAGTTCTTCTGTTACGTTAAGGCCCCCAGGGACCTTGGTGTCAAGATCAATTATGTAGCGGGTTTCCAGTTGCCTTAACAATTTCTCCCTGTCTCCTCCTCTTTTGTTGGGGGGGATGGCATCCAATAAATAGTATTTAAGGTATTTAGGATTGGCATTATGCGCTTCATCAAAGTGTCGTGCCACGGGATATGCTGTGTCTTTGTTCTTAATTGCCCTAATGTGCTGGAGTATCCTCTTGTGCCCTTGTAGTATTGTGCTACCTACATATCGTAGGGCACAGGGACACTCCAGCACATAAACCACATGGTCAGACTTACAGGTAAGGGCTTTGTTGATTTCCCTTTCCTGCTCACTAAATGGGGTACTATAGGTGGTCTTTTTGGTACCGTGTTGGCACGCTTTGCATGTTTTGCATGGAAAGAAACCTTTCCTTTGGGTTAGCCATGTACCCCCTGTCGGAGTAAACGGGTCATTGCGTACTAAAACATCTTTCATAGATGATGCCCTACTGTATGTAATGGCAGGGTTTTTTGGGAGCAGTTGACCAATTACTGGATCATCTCGAATGATGGGCCAATTCCTTTTAATAATATTTCTAATGGCCTTTTCCTGTCTGTTATATTCGAGAATGAATCTAAATGTAGAGGTCTCTTCAATGTCCGTATCAGTAATATTGAGAGATTTATTAACAAGACTCTTCTGGACACTGAATTACTTTTGTTAATCGCATTGTCAATGCAGTTATGTGTATAGCCTCTGGCAAGAAACCTCTCCTTACTGGCCTGTTGTGCTAATTTGAGTTCGTCCTCCCGACTACAGATACGTTTGATGCAAAGCATCTCCCCATAAGGTATGCTATATATCAAATGCTGGGGATGGGCACTACCTGCATGTAGTACCGCGTTACCTGCAGTCGATTTTCTATGCAACTTTGTTTCCATATGACCATCTTTGATGTAGATTTGTACATCTAAGAAATTTACAGTGGTAGGACTAATGGAGGCTGTAAAGTGTAGGTTGAGGCTATTTATGTTCAATTCATCTACAAATTGTTTTGCTTCATTGATAGAACCTTGCCAAATAATAAAAAGATCATCTATAAATGTTAGCCATTTTTTGACCTTTGTGTTAAAGGTAACGGTATGCTCATTTTGTAAAGCCAGCTCCTCCCACCAGCTGATGTGTAAACACGCATAGCTGGGGGAGAAGCTGGCTCCCATCGCTACACCACGTTGTTGTAAATACAACACATTCTGAAATAGAAAAATATTATTATTTAGACAAAAGTCCACCATATTGATAAGCATTTTGTTATGTTCTATGCAGTTGGATGGACTTTTGGCCAGGTAGTGGTTTAGTGCCTTCACCCCGTCATGGTGGTGGATGGAAGTATAAAGCGACGACACATCCATTGCAATGAGTAAATAGTCAACTTGCCATTCCACATTTTGGATCTTGGAAAGAAAATCGCCGGTGTCTTTTATATAGGAAGGCAGATTTTGAACACATTCTTGAAGGTAATAATCTACATATTGTGAGGTTCTTTCCAAAAGGCTATTCCGGGCAGAAATGATATGCCTGCCTGGTGGCTTTGCAGGGTTCTTATGTATTTTTGGTATAAAATATAACACTGGGGTCACTGGCTTGTCATTGCGTAGAAACTTGTATTCGTGAATGGATAGTAGACCTGCATTTTTCCATGCTACTAGTCTCATATAGTAATCATTATAAATGCATTTAAGCTTGAGATGGTCGCTGCGATGATAGCAGGTTCTGTCTAGTAATTGACTCATTGCCTCCTTTACATAATCAATCTTTTTCCATAGGACAACATCTCCACCCTTATCGGCATTGCGGATAACTATGTCATTGTTATTTTTTAATTTGTTCATTAGCGCATAGTATTTGAGTTCATCTTTGTTGGAACGACGTCTTGCATTAATCTGTACTCGATGATTGAGCCGCTTTATGCCTACGATCAATTGTTCTTGAAAGATTTCAATTGAATCCCTTGTAGTGATGGGATTGAAGGTGGATCTTGGTTTAAAAGGAGTCATCCCTGGAGCTAGTCGGACTGGAGTTTGAGCTGGAGTACTAATCCCTTCACTATTTTGTGTTGCAGTTACGTTTTCATTTGCCAGTTCCTGTAAATCAGTCAGTAAGGGCATGTCAGAGGCGGTTATATTGCAACATGGAGGACTCGCTATTGGTGATTCTTTTTGCGAATGGCCTATCCAAATTGTTTTATCATCGTTGTTAGTACCACGTTGGAGGAAGTATTTTTTCAGTTTTAATTTCCTAATACTTTTAAAAATATCCATCCTTGTGGTCGCATAGTTACATGTGCCGACGGGACAGTACGATAGACCCAATGTTAATAGTTGTTCTTCAGCTTTGTTTAACACTACATCACTTAAATTGATCACCATTGGGTTGTTAATGGGATCATCACTTATTACCGTCTTTACCGTCTCCAGTTCCTTTTTGTCTGACGTGTCTGTTTTTTGGGTTCTTCGCTGTTTTGCCTTTCGCCTCTCCCGGCGTTTGATGGATCTGTTTTTGATTGCCTGGTCATTTGATTTCTGGGGCGTAGCGTGTTCCTCCTCTCGTGTACTAAAAAATCAACTTCTTCTGCTAGTGAAATTCTGACTGGAATTATTTTCATAGCTCGAGTACGCTCTTCACTCTCGGTTTCACTTTCCTGTGCGGAGCTAAGGTCAGAGTTAGACACTGTATGTGAAATCATGTGTAATCCTGTACTGGTGCCTTCTCCACTATCTGTTGTTGTTCGTGCCTCCCCATATTTAGTGATTTTGAGAGCGTCGTACTTTTTAGCAAACGTGAAGATACGTCCTGTCTCAAAGTCTATGCGATCACGATGAAATTTAAATGTTTTTCGTTCTCGAATTTGATCCTCCTCCTTTTTTAACCTTTTAGTCATGTCCTCTCTGAGTTTGGCAATTTCTTCAGTGCCTCCCATTGTTGCCAATTCTGCATTTAATATTTCTATTTGTTCCTGCAGTTTAGCCCGATCTTTTTCAGCATATTTTACTAATATCACGATTAGTCGCCTGGAGGAATCAAGATTTGTTTCTGCCCATTCTCGCATCATATCGTGATCGGGGTTCTCGTAGCTGGGGGCTGTTAAAATGCGCAAACCACGGGGCACCCTCCCAATGTCTAGATAGCGCTGGAGGGACTTCGCCTCCCACCACTTGCTCTGCTCTGACTTCATCAGTTTCTCCAGGGATTTCATTTTCTCTTTGAGACTGATGTTGCGTGTCATTGCTGGTGCATTATGGGATATTGAGTTCTGTTTTGGAGCCTTTTCATCGTTAAACATTTCAGCAGCCGCTGCTTCTCTTTCCTTGAGCGTGTCAGCTGACATGGCGTCAATTGGTAAAATTCGAAATCAATATTTAAATACAAAGGAGAGCAGTTCTATTAAACTGTAATGCTTCTCTTCCAATGTGGGTACTGCACACCTCCAAACCCGGTTTGCCTTTCACTTTAATGGCGTCCCCCACAGTAAAGCCCTTCCGGTCGGCGTCCTCCGTATCCTACGATGCGTGTTCGCCTACCTGGTGCCTGCTGTGCGGATTCCACGCCTTTGTCTTTGGCGTTCGGGGGGCTGCCGCCGATAATCCTCCCGGATTGCATTGCAGAACTCGTTTCCAAGCAGCGGCTCCTTTGATGGCGGTAGAGCCCAATTCTCGGAGGGGGTCCGTGTATAGCCGGAGGAGTCAACAACCGGCTAGCATTATCCTTGAAACTCCAACCTTCCCCCGAACTCACAAGAACAGGACCAGGAACAGGAGCACAGACCACAGAGTAGGTGCAGATTCTTTTAGTTTATTTCATCACCCAATTCCACCATCAGCATGACGCATTTCGACCCCGGAGGGCCTTGATCACATGACACGAAACACAGTACATGGTTGGTTTAAATACCCTAGTGCATCATTTCCTGTTGTTTTTTCTGTTTTTTTCTATTTCTCATTACATTTTTTTAAATTTAAAGTGACAAGTGCCTGAGCAAAAGTTGTGCAAAGTATCGCAAAAGATATATACAAAATTAATTTGTTATTTTGTTAAATGCCATCCGGAATTTTAACCTGTGGCATAAATGAATTGTATACCGTTCAGGTTTCAATACCCATTCCATGGACTAATGGAAAAATTATACTAGATAAATCCAGTCATGCCATTGTTTACCACAGTGTTACATTTGATATACATAAACATATAAATAAATATAAATAAATAGATATAAATATAACATTATTAAAAGCATTATTAAAAACTATAAATAGTTCCATTGTCATATGCTTTTCTAAAAGTGAGCAACGCACATTGAAAGTACTGCTGCTATATACATATGTACTTCAAAAAACCCATTGTATTTAAAGTGCTAATGCATAATACAGTACTTATGAAAGTTTGTCAAAAATATGTTGACATATACTAGAAAGTGCTATTCTGGCTCGCTAGATAAAGTGCAAATGCCTAGTTCATCTTTCGTCCAATGCGATTAATAATACTTTTCAGTTTTGCTATTGCTCGGACCTCAATTTTGTGCAAAAAACATCTAATTGATATATACCCAATAAAAACCCCTTAATAAAACCATGTAAAAATGTGTGTGTAAAAAATATAATAACAAAAGTTAGCGGCTGTTTTAAATCCTGATGGTTTTGATATACCCTTCAAGATAATTTCCAAAATTGAATCTAATAATTGTTCAATGTTAGATGTAAAAGGCTTCCAAGCATATCTTAAGGTTTTGTCACTCAATATCACTATCATATTTAGAGGCAAGTGTAAAGTTCTTCTGTTATGTTAAGGCCCCCAGGGGCCTTGGTGTCAAGATCAATTATGTAGCGGGTTTCCCAGTTGCCTTAACACTTTCTCCCTGTCTCCTCCTCTTTTGTTGGGGGGATGGCATCCAATAAATAGTATTGAAGATATTTAGGATTGGCATCACGCGCTTCATCAAAGTGTCGTGCCACGGGATATGCTGTGTCTTTGTTCTTAATTGCCCTAATGTGCTGGAGTATCCTCTTGTGCCCTTGTAGTATTGTACACACACACACACACACACAAAAACAAAGGTTGCAGGGATGTTATAGTTAGGCTGACATTTCACTTGTACAAAACCAAAGAAATTTAGCAGTTAGAGTTAGCTTGGCTCTTATAACATAATTGAAACTTTTTCAATGTAACTTTTTTATTTCCTGGGAAGTGAGCTGCACAGCGTAATACATTGACTCAGTCAATAATAAAACTAAAAGCTTTAGATCTATTGGTTCCTCTTTAACCACACCCACATTTTGAGACAACCACACCCAAAACCGTGAGTGTGATCCTGTGGAACTGTTTTGTTGTACCTTCAGGAAAAAACAAAGGCACTGCCAGATACGTTGAATATCACCTGTGTACAAAAAGCTTTCCAGAGGTATCCTCGATTTGGAAGCACATCAAGAGCAACCATGCATATTTAAGACTCAGAAACCAACATCTTCTACAGACTTAAGAGGATCGTCATCAATGCCCAACCAACCTTTTGCAAATATCACCATTGCAACAACTTGCATAAAGTTAAAAGAAATAGTTGTTCACTGTTCTAAATGCTAACAACTTGTTTCGGAACAAAACAATCACCTTATTGCCTTTTTTGAAAAGATAAAGGGACAGCTTTGTTAATTCCTTTTTGTTTGTTTTGTTTTGTTGTAAAAGGACAAGAAGATGTGCTAGTGTCATATTTGCTAAAGACACAGGAAGTTGTTTAAGTGCTGTTGAAGCAGGGAGATGTACCATCCCCAATCATCTCTGAAAATTAAAACTTCATCAACCAGCATTGAAGTTTAAATAGTGGTTGTCCCAAGACGTGATTTGAACATATGAGGCCATTATTATCTTGTTGAAGAAATAGAAGAGTCTATTTTGTTAATTTTTTTCCTTTTTTGTTACTCTGATTTCTTAGAATAGTTCCTACTTTGTGAAAGACATACTCCTTGTTCTTTTCCACTTGATGTGCAAATTCCATTTTTAGATAAGACTGTACTCTTATTCTGATTTTACAACATATTTTTTTGAGAAACTGCTTAGTACTCTTACCAGCTTCTCTTCTTTTCCTCTTCACATTCTCCACCTTATTTTGTTTATCTGTCTCACTTTGAAGTTAATAATAGTGTTTCCTCTGTTTCTTTCTTTTTTGGGTTTTATCAGGCATTGTAGTTGTTCTTCTTTTTCAAAACTGTATATCTGGAAAAGAAATAAACAATACCTTAAGGTCCAGATTAAATCATGTAATTATTAATTCACTAAGTAACTACTGTGAGAAAGTGCCCTCTTTTTGCATGGTATGCCCCCACTTGTTGCTGAATTGCTGATGTTCCTTGACTGAGTGTGCCCTGGGCTCCTGCTAATCAGGTACCCAGGGCCTATGTTCCTTCCCTAAAACTGCATTGAAGCCTAAACACAATTGGCATCCCTGGCCACAGGTAGGCTCCTGGTAAAAGGTACCACAGGTACCCAGGGCACTGTGACCAGGGAAGGCCCCTAAGGGCTGCAGCACTTATTGTGCCACCCTTAGAGGCCCTGCACCTTTTCACACACACACTGCTTTTGCAGGCTGCGTGTCTTGGTGCAGAACAAAGTGAAGAGTCGACATGCCACACATCCCTGTGTGCCATGCCCACAAACCACTGCCCTGGCATACATCAGTCACCCCTCTAGCTGGGTGCCCTATGCCAGTGGTGAGGGTACAGGTGCATGAGCCCTGTACCCCTACAGTGCCAAGTCCATTCCTGGGCACTGTAAGTGCAGTGCTGCCATTAAGAGTATATGGTGCTGGGAGTTTGTCATTACGAACTCCACAACACCATAATGGCTACACTGAAGACTGGGAAGTTTGGTATCAAACTTCTCAGCACATTAAACCCACACTGATGCCAGTGTGGGATTTAATGTAAAATGCACAACAGAGGGCATCCTAGAGATGCCCCATGAAACTCGACCAACTTCTAGTGACCTGACTGAGTGGCTGCTTAGGCTGCCACCAACAGACATGTTTCTGGACCACTGGGTCAAGAGCCTGCTGCACTCGGGGTCCTGAAAAAATGCACATCCTGGGACGAGGTGCCAAGCCTCCTCCCCCAGGATGGGCAGGGTTCATGAAGGGGAAGCTTCAAAGGCATGCCGCCTTTGTGAGCCCCCCCAGACCCATTGCTGCTTTCAGCAACTGGTCCCCTCTGGTTCTACCCCCCACTTTGGGTGGGAGAACCGGCCGGAAAAACAAGTGAGGGAAAGAGGTGTGCCCACCTCTGCCAGCTCCACCCCTCAGGTGGGGAGGCGAGGTGAAGCACAACTCTGAGTCCCCGCCATCTTGAGGATGGGGGACCTAGCCAACCAGGGACAGGCTTCTGCCCCTCCCACTGGAGGATGGCACGATAGGGGTGTACCCACCCCAGGGAAGGGACCCATTGGTCCCTGCCCTTTACCTACCTGTAACGCCCCTAAATCTAGTATTTAGGGGGCACCCTGAACCTTGCTTCCTCAGATCCAGACAAGAAACAAGAAGAAAAGAAGAAGAAGGACGAAGAGCCGTGCAGAGCTAACAAGAGGACGACGCCCACTGACTTCGCCCCAGCCCTACAGGCCTGTCTCCCCTCGAACCTGCTCCTGCGAAATACCGGTGTGTCCTGCAGCCAGCAAACTCAAAAACCCCGGAGGACCTGCCAGCCTTCACTTCCAAGCCTGCTTCTCCCGTTAACACAGGACTTGTTCAAACTGCAGCTTCTGGCTCCATCCGGATACCGCAAATCCAGCCCACTCTGCACCCGCTGAACCCGGCCCGAGCTTGAGTGGAAAAACACCACGAGGAGGTCACCCCGGTGATCCTGACCCGAGATCCAGCAACTCCTGACCTGCCTCAAGCCTCCAATCGACACCTGCAGCCTCAATCCAGAGGATCCCCTCTACCGCGACCTGAGCGGGTAAGACTTTCCGACGTCCCAAGGCAACCCTGCACCCGATGCCCCATGGCCTTGTGTGCCCAAACCAACGGTGCCTAACCAACCCAAGACATCCCAACTTACCCCTTGAAGTGGTGGTCACACCCAGAAGATCCTCGTCCCCGAGCCTGCAGTGTTTCTTCTAACCGGAGGCGCTCCATTGAAAACAACAGGGCACCCGACCTCAAAACAGCACCCTGCACCCGGCCGCCCTAGTGCCGCTGAGGGTGCACCTTTGGTGCTAATTTGGTTCCCTATTTGCCCTGACCTAAACCCTAGGAGCTCCGCTCCCACAACCCAGTGGCCTGCTTGCTAGCAGCCACCAACCGGAGACCCCCTATCCTCCATGGGATAACATTGGGCCTCAACACTCTGCACCCGGCCTCCCTAGTGGCGCTGAGGGTGCAACAACAGTGCATCACTGACCCTGGGGGACCCCTGAGTCTAACCCCAAAACCTTAACTCCCACAGTCGATTACTTACCTACAAACCGATAACCTGTTTTTCCTCCATAGGATAACATTGACACTTTTTCTCCAAAACGTTTGTGTGGAGTTTTGAAATCTAAAAATATTCTTTAAAAATCGCACAAATAACCAAAACTTGTTTACTTACCTGTTTGCAGGAAATGCCCCAGTGCTGAATCTAGGTATCCAGCACTGAGTTAGAAAAGTAACGTGAAAAGTAACTTACCTGCAATTTACTGGAAAAGCCTATTCATTTCAATGTACTGCTCCAAAAAGTTTCTAAGTGTCAAGTTTTGAAATCTGAAAATATTCTTTAAAAATCGCACGAATAACCAAAACGTATTTACTTACCTGGTTGCAGAAAATGTCCCATTGCTGAATCTAGGTATCCAGCACTGAGTTAGAAAAGTAACGTAGAAAGTAACTTACCTGCAATTTACTGAAAAAGCCTATTCATTCCAATGTACTGTATTTGCTAAGTGTTGCAACCTACTGCATCCCCTGTAAATCAAACAAAGTACAATTTCTATTGCATTTTCAAACTGTTCTATATTCAGCAACTTATTACTGCAAAGTAGTTTATGCTTACCTGTGCCAGGCTTGCTTGGTTCTAAAATAAAACAACAGTATATTTTTATACAAAAACAATTGGCCTAGAGTTCAGTTCTTGAGTGTGTGAATTCATTTGCTGACTGTACATCAAATGCTTAACACTGTCCTCTGATACTGCCTTACTGCTCGACCACTCTACCACAAATAGAGAGTAAGGTTTTATCTAACTTTAACCTCTGCCTACGTCTGGGGTCACTTGGACTCTATACACACTATACCTCATTTTGGTGTAGTATATATAGAGCCAGTTTCTTACATTGGTGGATCAGCGGTGGGATATACAACTTGCATTTGTTGGACTACTTGGTTACCACCTGATCACACGACAGAACTCTTAAATTGCCTTTAGAATTCTGATTTTTTCAAACTGGCATTTTTACCAAACTACTAAAAGTCTTGTTAGGGCCTTGCTTAAGTCCCTTTTAGAATTTTAGAAAATAAAAAGTCACTGTAGTCAAGGGTAGAGGGGTTAGAACTTTTTTTGTTAGAATGACTCAAAAACAGAACCCAGCTACTAGTGAAGATAATAATGACATACAGGACATGGTTGAGGCGCTTGACCTCACCCCTTACCTTCACTTGTCTTTCAAGGAAGTAAGGTCCTTATGTAAACTTAAAAATATACCAATGGGGGGGCGTGGCTTACGCACCAATCAAGATGGCCGCGTAGCTGAAGAGCTCCGCCTCGCCGATCCCGATAGGATCTTCATTCGGGAGAGAAATCCTCATTTCACACAATATGGGCGCCGGAATCCGCATTTGTATATTGCGGTGAGCTTCTAAACAGTTTTTTATGCTGTTTCCAGCGTTTTTATGCACATTTTTGATGGCGCGATTCGGCCCGCGTTTTTGACGGCCACCATTTTGTTTCACTTTCAACGAGCGCACTGTGCTTCACAATGTTTCCTTCTGCCTCAGCTCCTAGTCTATAAGTTATCATTGGAGCTTTTAATCCTGTGTGCACAATGATTTTCTTGTTATGGAAGCGCTGTTGCTGATCCTTTGGCTTTCCTGGCATATATTAAAGCCGTTTTTATCTTTTTTTGAGAACAGCCACCATCTTGTATTCTACTCGTTTTTCTCTATGAGGTGAATACTTAACCTCTATATTATTGTTTTATCTGGCTTATGGTTTCATATCACCTATCCTTGAAGGAGACTGTCTAGATTTTGAAGACTGCTGCTAGTATTAAATCTCATTCTGTTAGTCATTTATGGATTTGAAATTTTTGGTCTTAAGAGTTTAGTGTCAATCACTGAGTTCCATCGTACTTTTTATGGGGAGGCTGAAGAATCTTAAGCTTACTGCTTCTACTAAAGTTACTGAGTGTTCAAATTCAGACTCTAATTCTAACTGTACTGAAATGGAAGACCTCCTCTCTCAGAAAACTGATAATTCTTCAGGCACCATACCAAAAGCGCAGTTTTCAAGCAAATTACCTGAAATCTCTACCAAAAGACCTAAAAAAGACCCTCCTTCTCCAGAAAAATCCTCCCCGTCAGCCATGGATATTATTCTTGACGAGATCCGAGCTCTGAAACCCTTTATAGAGGAAACTAATAAAACTCTACAATTTTTGAATGATAAATGGTCTTCTTTGGATTCACGAGTGCTCATTGTGGAGCATCGAACAGAGTCTCTCCAAACTTCTTGCTCCCGCATCTCATCCTTGGAGTCTGAAGTATCTCTCCTCAAAAAACAGGTGGAGGACTTGGAAAACAGAAATCGCAGGAACAATCTTAGACTTTATGCTTTTCCTGAAAATGCTGAAGGCTCTAATCCAACCACCTTTTTTCAATCCTTCTTGCCTAAGCTCCTGGATTTACCTGCTACTCCTTCTCTTAACATTCAAAGAGCTCACAGACTTGGACCGAAGATTTCTGTGAAACCTCGTGGCGTCATAATGCGTTTTCTGCAATACACTGACCTTCTTCAAGTCCTATCAGCTGTCAAGACCAAAAAACAAATTTTTTGGGAAGGTCACCGTCTCTTCTTTTCTCAAGATGTAGCTAAAATTATAGCAGACTGTCGGAAGAAGTTTCTTGATCTTCGTCCTCAATTACGTTCAATCAACGCCAGGTTTGGACTTCTTCATCCTTGGCTCTTCATGGTTACATATAAAGACAAGACTACAACTTTTGATGATCCTGCGGCGCTACAAGAGTTCCTTCGTCTTCATGGAGCTGATACCATTGATACTTCAAAACCTGCATGATTGTCATTTGTGCCTAGTGTTATGTAGATGTTTTCTTGTTCTAAGTACTCAGTAAATGTTGTTTTGCTTATATCTTCGTAATGCCTAAGTAATGTTGTTTCTCTTTTTAGTTCTATATACCTTTCTTATATTTCTCGCCTTATGGTCACTTCTTCTTACTTTTCCTACTATTTTCCTTTATCTCACATACAGGTGTTTTACTTCCACAATTTTGTTATCTTATGAACCTCCTGTTTCGTTGAAGTCTTTGATTGTGGTCCTTCGGGATTCGGTAGAGCTTCGATGCTGTCGTCGTCATCTTCTGGTCTAGTCACTCCCCGGTCATTTTGTATTTGTAGGTATGTTTTTCAGTCGTCTTTGTATGATGTACTGTCTCTTCTCCCTTCTTTTTTCTTGTTTCTTTCTACTCACCTTCCTTGATTTTCTTTCCTTCTCCTTTTTACTTTTCTTATTTACCTCTTTCATCTCCCATGTTCTTTTCTCTAAAACAAGTACCCTTTCTTTTTCTTATATCTTTCATACTTGTAAATCCTCTTTGCTAATTCAACTGCTTTTTTTCCTTCACTTTGTCACCTTCTATATATTCCAAGTAAACTTAGCTTTGTTTCTTGTAAGCATATTGTTTGTTCATACTTTTATCATTATAGTACATTTCGCGTTACTACCTGGAATATTAAAGGATTAAATAATCCTATTAAAAGGCAACAGGTGCTATCTCACCTGGCAAAGTTAAAAACTGACATTGCTTTACTTCAACAATCTCACATTTCTGAAAATGAAGCTTCCAAGCTGAAGAGATGCTGGGTGGGAGATGTGTTTAATTCTCCTGCCCTAGGTAAGAAAAATGGTGTTTTGATTTTATGCCACAAGAAATTAAATGTTTCTGTTGTTCATCAGGAAGCTGATGTTGAAGGACGTTGGGTTATTGTTAAGCTTCTCATAGATAAGATTCCTTTAGTTATTTTTAATGTATATGGACCTACTTCGATTGATAAACTCTTCTGGACTAATATATCTGATAAATTACTTACATATGATGATGATTACATTATATTTGGTGGTGATTGCAATCAAATTCTCGATCCCATTCTCGATAGGCATTCTAATGTTAAATTCACCCCATCTAAAATGCAAGTTCAATTTGCCTCCACAGTGCGGTGTAAAGCGCTAGTTGATATTTGGCAACTTTGTCATCCCGACCTTAGAGAGTATAGTTTCTACTCGGCTGCCCACCACTCTCAGTCCTGTATTGATTACCTTTTCTTAAGCAAATCCCTGTCCCAACATGCCATTCAAGCTGAAATCGGTTCAATCCTAATATCAGATCATGCTCCTGTTTTTGTCGATATTGATCTGGTTCCCTTTTTCCCTCACCCTGGAAGATGGCGTTTTAACAATTCCCTATTACTTGACCCTAATTTTTGTCAGAAGTTTAATTCCTTTGCCTCGGAATTTTTCACCATCAATACTACCCCAGATTCTCCTTTTGTGATGGTATGGGATTCCTTTAAAGGAGCTGCCAGAGGTTTTATTATGAATTTTGTATCACAAAGGAAGAAGTCTTTAGAAGCCCAGTCCTCTCAGTTACCTAATAAAATTAAGCAATTGGAATACACTTATTATCATTCTAATAATGAGTCTGCTTTAAAAAATCTCCTTGACGCTAAAATTACTTTTAATAAATTATCCACTGATGCAGCTTCCAACTATCTACTAAAAAGTAGTTCTCGCTATTATGGTGGCCAAAACAAAATGGGTAAACTATTGGCTAACTATTTAAAAGTGAGAAAAGAGAGATCAAAAATAGAGTCTTTGCAAGGCTCTGCTGGCACTTCTATTTATAAAGATAAAGATATCTTAAATGAATGTGTTTCCTTCTATAAAAATCTTTATACTCCTGAATCTTTACCAGATAAGTCTGACCTACTTTCCTATTTTCGATCCATTCCCTCTCCTTCATCTAATCACATTGATTTTGAACCTTTGGGAGCCGATATTTCCTTAGCAGATATATCTCAGGCTGTTTCAGTATTACGACGTGGGAAGGCGCCTGGGCCAGATGGTTTTAACACTGAATTTTACTCTCACTTTGCAAATATTCTTTTACCCAATCTTTTATTTTTGTTCCAATCCTTCAGGAATAATGGCTCCTCTAGTGGTATGTTTCAAGAAGCACTGATATGCTTAATTCCCAAAGATGATAAGGATAATTCTCTCTGCAAGAACTATCGGCCTATTTCATTAGTTAACACAGACTATAATATTTTTGCGAAGATCTTGGCACTCCGTATTGATCCTATATTACCTGATCTCATTGGTCCTGAACAAGCAGGTTTTGTTAAAGGACGACTTGCATCTGACAACTCTCGAGTCTTCTTTAATATTCTAAGCAAAGCCTCTTCCCTGGATCATCCTATTGCAGCGATTACCCTTGATGCTGAAAAAGCATTTGACAGGATTGGTTGGGACTTTATGTTTCAAGCTCTGAAGTGGGCTGGTTTTCCTTCTAAATTAATAGCTTTAATTTCTTTATTATACTCAGATCCCCGGGCTTCAATATTTGCTAACGGTAAGGCTTCCGATTATTTCTCATTACGTAGGGGGGTGAGGCAAGGATGCTCTTTATCTCCATTATTATTTGTCATAGCCCTAGAACCTTTCCTAACTAAAATTAGACAAGATGATCATATTACAGGATTTCACTTTGGCCCTCATCAAGTTAAGATGTCAGTTTATGCTGATGATATTCTTTTATATTGCTCTAATCCTGAAACCTCTCTCACTCCTTTTCTTCAGCAAGTATCCTCGTTTTCTAAACTCTTAGGTTATCGTCTAAACGCTGATAAATGCAAAATTTTGCCTTTAAATTTTCTTTGTCAAAAACATCTCTTTGAATCCTCTGGTTTTACCTGGCAGCCAATTAAATTAAAATATCTGGGATTATGGTTTGCACCTTTATTATCTGACACATTATAATTAAACTTTGATTATATTATAAAAAAATTAAATGATACTATTAGTCGTTGGTATCCCCTTTTCCTCTCCTGGTGGGGTCGGTTAGATTCTATTAAGTTGATGCTCTCCCCTCTTGTATTATATATTATTTCTATGATTCCTATTCACATCCCTCAATATTATTTCAAGAAAATTGATTCCACTTTGATAAAATTCTTATGGAAAGGTAAATCATCGCGTATAGCCTTATCCTCTCTTAAGAAGGATAGACCTAATGGAGGCCACAAGTTCCCCGATTTTAAGACTTATCATTCCGCCTTTTCACTAAAACAAGCTGCTAAGTGGATTTCTACAGATCTTCCCTTATATCCACCTCTCTGGTTACAGTTGGAAAAATTTCTTATTGCTCCTTTTGACTTTCAAGAGATCTTAACTTTTACTGCCAATATTGCTTCTTTGCGTTCCCCGGTCATTTCTCATTCTCGTAAACTCTTATTTCCTCTACTTTATTCATCATATCCCTCTACTAATTCCCTTCATAAACAACCTATCTGGCATAATAAATTAGTACGGATTCGTAATCGTCCTATATACTGGAAAACGTGGCATTCTAGAGGCTTATGCTGGATTTCTCAGCTCATATCTGATGACAAACCCCTTACTTTCTCTGATCTTCAATCTAAGTTTTCTTTACCAACATCCTCCAGATCGCAATATAATCTTCTCCATCCTTCTCTCATTCAGTTTCTTCAGAGTCTACCAGCTTCTATTGATCTCCCTGTAGCTTTTGAATCCTTACTCTCTATTCTAGATAGTTCTCCTTCAACATCTAATATTTACAAATCTTTACTATTCTCCTCAGAAAGGCAAAAATCAAAAACTGAGAGGACGTGGGAAAAGGATTTTTCGCAAGAGTGGCCAATTCCTACATGGGATAAAATTTGGTCTAAACTCCATAAGACCTCTCGAGCTGCCAATACCACACAAACCCTTTTTTTCATCTACCATCGAATATTATTCTCCCCAATGTCACTAGCTGCTTTTTCATCGGACTCATCCCCTACTTGTTGGTCCTGTCCCTGCCCCGCTGCAGATTTAAAACATATGTTGTTTGAATGCCCCTCAATCCATCAATTCTGCAATTAGTCTGGTCCCAAATTAAGATAATTTTTAGGGTCCAAACCCCTTTTTCTTTCACAAATATATTTTTGGGCACTCTATCTCCCCAATGGCCTCAAACGTCGCTGAGTTTTAAACTTTTAGATTTACTATTAGCTATTGCATTCCATTTAATAACTTCAAATTGGAAACAAGCTGATAAAGTCACCTTCAGAGCCTGGTGGAATGCTGTCTGTTTTCATCATCGACTAGATACTAACTATGGGGCATATTAACAAGCCGGCGATAAAAAATTATCGCCGCTTTAGCGTCTGTTTTCAGACGAAAAGCGGCGATAATTTTATCGCTGTATTAGCAAGGTCACGCTATCGCGTGAATCCTTGCCCTATCGCCCTTTCCCATAACGCCCATCCTGCATCTCTAATGAGATGCAAGGTGGGCGTTACTGGGCGTACCCCAGATGGGCTACGTTGTAAATATCGCCGATGTGCACATCGCGATATTTACAAGGCAGCCCACAGGATGATAGCAGACGTTAGATTTTGGCGAAACGGCCGTTTTCGCCAAAATCTAACGTCTGCTATTATCCCGACTTAGCCATCCCTAACATAGGGGTGGATTGTGCTGATACGACCACAGGGTCGTATCAGCAAGGTTATCGCCATTTTGCAGGGAACATCGCTGGAAAACCAGCGATGTTCCCTGCAAAACGGCGATAACCTCGCTATCTCTGGAATTTTTATCGCCCTGGAGAAGCGTGTTGTTAATAACGCGCTACCAGGGCGATAATTTCCGGAGATAGCCAGCGATAAGATATCTATCGCTAAGCACGGCCAGCGATAATTATCGCTGGCCGTTGATAATATGCCCCCAAGTCTCTCCCTTATCCCTAGCAATCAAAAGAGCTCTTTTATGGCTTCCCTTAACAACTTATTTATCTCAAACTGCCTCTTCCTTTGCCGCTTCTAAAAATGTATCAGATGATGTACGGAAACCACCTTAATTTTCTCCCTTTGCCTTTTCCCACATGGTTGCTTAGTTGTTTTTTTATTCCGATTGTTTAACACAATATTCTTCTAAATTTCCATTCATTGTTATGCTTACAGTGTCACATTATTTGTACAAAATGCATGATGTTTTAGCTGTTTTATATTAATTACTTTTGCTTCCTTCCCCTTGGTCCCCCTTTTCTTTTATTTGTTTTTTCTACAATGTATCTCTTCCTTTTGTACACAGCTAAATAGTTTAACCCCTACATCTTCTTTTCATTTTACTTACTCACTTTTATTGTCAAATAGGATTGATTATATCCATTTTATTGCTGTTTATTTCTTTTGTTATCTCTCAATAAATCAAACTTAATTTTTTTTTTTTTAAATATACCA